>WAAG01037734.1:2325-14355 GCA_013390105.1 Tichodroma muraria | reverse complement strand
TTCTCTTCTCCAAGCTGAACAGCACCAACTCTCAGATTGCCTTCATAGGAGGGGCACTGCCTGAACGTCTTCATGGACTTACTTGATCAGGTCCATATCCTTCTTATCTTGGGGACCCCAGAGCTGGATGCTGCACTACAGCTGGGGTCTCACCAGAGCAGAGCAGAGGTTTAGAATCCCCTCCCTCACTCTACTGGCCACACTGTTCTGGATGCAGCCCAGGACACATTTGGCTTTCTGGGCTGTGAGTGCCCATGGCCAGGTCATGTCCCAGCTCTCATCCACCAGCACATGCAAGTCCTTCTCAGGGCTGCTCTCCGTTCTCTGCACAACCTGTTTTTGTGCTTGGGATTGCTCTAACCCAGGTGCGGGTTCTTGCACTTTTCATTATTGAACTTCATGTTCATGCAGTCCCACCTCCTAAGCCTGTCCAGGTCCCCTGTGGCATCCCTTCCCTTCAGCATATCAACAGCACCATGTAGCTAGATGCCATTGGCAGACTTGCTGAGGGTGCTCTTGATCCCACTGTCCATGACACCAGTAAAGGTGTTGCCCAGCACTGGTCCCAGTACGACCCCTAAGGAACTGGTCTCCACTTGGACATGGAGTTGTTGACCACAACTTAGCAGTGTGACCACTCAGCCAATTCCTTATCCAATGTTTCATCTGTGTCAAATCAGTGTCTCTCCAGTTCAGAGACAAAGATATCCTGTGTTACAGTGTCAAATGTTTGCACATATCCAGGTAGATGTTGTTGGTTGCTCTTCCATCATGCATCAACAGTGTAGTTGTGTTGAAGGCCACCAGATTTGTCAGGCATGATTTACCCTTAATGAAGCCATGTTGACCATCATTAGTCACTTGCTTATTTTCCATATCCCTTGATATAGTTAGCAGGAGGATTGATGCTGTGATCTTGCCAAGCACCGAGGTGAGATTGGCTGGCCTGTAGTTCCTCATACCTTCCTTTTCTTCCTTTCTGAACAATGGGGGTTATCTTTCTCCTTTTTTAGTCTGTGGAATCTTTACTGGACTGTAATGACTTCTCAGATGTAGTAGTGGATGTAATGGGTAGTGTCTTTGCCTGAGGTTCCCTAAAGACTTGTAGATGCATCTCAGCAGGTCTCTTGGACTTGTGTCACCTTCAGGTTCCTTAGATGAGCTCCAACCTGATCTACAGTGTGTAGTTTTTCATTCTGCCAGTCCCTGCCCCTTGTCTTCTATGACGTGAGTGATGTGACTGGAATACATGCTGGAGAAGATGGAGGCAAAAAAGTAATTTTTGCCTCAGTTTTCTCGATACCCCAGGTCTTCTGTTTCCTTTTGGAGAGGTCCTGCATTTTTCCTGGTTCTCCTTTTGTCACCAACTTATTTAAAGAAGCTCTTCTTGTTGCCCTTGACATTCCTGGCCACATTTAATCCTATCAGGGCTTTAGCTTTCTTAAGCTGATCTCTAGCTGCTCAGACTATTTCTCTGTATACCCCCTAGACTACCTGTCCTTGCTTCCCCTCTCTATATGCTTCCTTTTTTTTCTTTGGATTGATCCAGGAACTTGCTGTTCATCCATGTAGGCCTCTTGATGGTTTTTGCTTGACTTTATTGGAAGGCATTTCTTCTGGGGTTGGAGGAATTCATGCTTGAATACTAACTTAGGGCCCTGCTTCCCTGAAGAGCTTCATCTCGTGGTACTCTGCCAAGCAGATCCCTGAAGAGGCCAAGTTGCATCTGCTAAAATTCAGGGTACTGGGCTTGCTTTGCTCCCTTCTCACTACCTTTAGGATCTCAAACGCCAGCATTTCATGATCACTGCAGCCAAGGCTGCCCTTGAGCTTCACACTCCCCACCAGCCTCTCCTTGTTGGTGAGAGCAAGCTCCAGCATGACAGATCTCCTTTATAGCTTCTCTGTCACTTGGAGAAGGAAGTTGTTGTTAATCATAACTTACTGGATTGCTGATGCCTTGCTGTCTTGTCATTCCAAGAGATATCAGAGTGGTTGAGGTCCCCCATGAGGACCAGGGCTTGTGAACGTGAGGTGGTTCTTGTATTATCAGTAGACAACTGTTAGAACGAGTGTTGAGATGACTTAAAAAATCATCAACAAGGGTATCAGTAAAAACCTGATTTAATATTAAGCAACAGCATGACCAAGTTCTTTGCAATATTCACTCTGCTACTTACTAGTCACTTACACCAAGGAAAAAGGGAAAAAACCCAAACTCCAACAAAATCCAGTCAATCAAAGCAGAAATGAACTGAGAACTGTCTATGGCTCTGTGTGTTTTTAGGTGCGTGTGACAAGTGACTAAAGGACAGTCGAGGCAAATATAAAAAAGAATACAACCTAAAAGCTTAACAACACTTAAAAGTATGTAATCTTAACTTATGCCTTAACTTATACCTTAAAATTAACAATTCAACAGAGGAATAACCCTTAACAGCATTTAACCTAACTTATAACTTAACCTTACTTACAGGCCTCACTTACTTGGATATCCAAGATACTTGAACATCTAAGGGAGTAGCATTTCTCCTAGAATTTGCTGTAGCATATCTGTGTGTTTATGCACACAGAGTCAGTGCAAGGTGCCTGTGAAAAATTCCCCTCAAAGGCAGTGAAATACTCATTCTTTTGCAGGAGGTGCTTTTGCATCTCATTGTGCAAAGAGTTGAGCCTTGAGGAGTGGGGGTGTTGGCCCATGATTCATTTTTGTGCAGCAAGCTTTGGAGTTTGTGGGCTCTGAGAGGCCCCTCTCAGAGTGAGGTTGCTGGTCACAGCTGCTGCAGTCCAGAAGAACACAAGGGTTCTCATTTTAGACCACTGTTTATAGGGTCTAAAGAGAGTGGGCTTTAGTCATAATGTTTCATCCTGGCCACAGTGTGGGTATGCACATTTTCAAAGAAAGTGTGAGAACAGGGATGTTATAATAGACAAGGAAGAAAAATCATTTCCAAGGCTGTTCATAAAGAAAACATGAGCTTGTTAGACAGCAGGGGTTCCTGGGAGCAGAGTGTTTCTGATAAACTCAAGAAAAGCTGAGCCCAGGTGCCGTTTGTAAAGCTGAGGCCTAATGAGCTTTTTTCAGATCACAGTGTGGCCTAGAAGTGGTGGGGGAGGGATGCACCACCACAAGGACCCAGCTGCTCAGTCTTCCTGGCTGGGGAGCCTGTGGCCGCCTAACCCTGCCCTCCTATTGATCCTTCCCCAATAGCTCTCAGTCAGCTCCTCGTCTATCCCCAGACAAAACTCCATGCACTCAGCTGGCTGTTGCCGTGGAGACTGACGTTACTGCCTGGTCTCCGTTGCCTCTTCTTCCTGAAGAGCCTGAATCATTCCATTCCAACAGGTTTTTAATGTTCTGTGATATTCCTCTAAAAATGTAGTATATTTTTAAATTCATGCAGTGAGACATATAGAACACTGAAGGTCCTCAAGCTCTGTGTTTACAGAGGCAGTGGCATATAGAATACAGTTTGCTCTGAAAATAGTGGTAATAAGACAAATTTTTAGGATGGTATTTTTAGTCTGTAGATAATTTCCTGAGCTGCTTGAATGGTCTGACAGCTGACCCTTGTAAAATAGTGTTTTCAGTTGAGAGGGAGACTGTCAGGTTCACATTCTCTTGTAAGTTACTTTTGAATATGTCTCTGTTGAACTGTAAATTTATCTGGTGGTGCATATCAGTAAGGAAGGATGTTGTCCTTGAATCAGAAGTATGTTTTAGGATCCACAGTATTTAAAACGATCATAACAAATCCATAGCTACTCGAAAGACTTTAAATGTGTGACCAAAACTTGATTTTGAAATCTCCAAAGCCCACTCTTTTAAGGTGTATGCAGGAAATACATAGTTACTAAACATCCTGAAGCCAATAATCTTTCATTTAAGAAGAGACATGTGGTCAAGGATTTCTGGTAATTTTGTCCCAAGCTGGGAGTTTGTATATGGAATAGAAGGTATTTTGTCTACGTGAAGAATAACATGGCTTTATTCAGAGCGCTATTTGAAGGCAATACAGATACTCTGCAGCCCTTACTAGCATGTAGCTGGTGCCTTACCTTTTCATAAGATAATTTCTCTTAGGGATAAAATTACTTTGTGCTTCTTCTCCAGTTCACTTCATTTTCAGGAAGGGAAAGTGAGATTCCAGAGTATAGATTCTGGGAGGTTAATGAAGAGAAAAAAAGACTGTGTTTGTAAAAGTCCTGCAATTTTTTGTGTTTGCTGGATATGTAAATTGGTAATTATTGTGGTATTTCCCTTAATTCAGAAGAACAGTGTGTTAAAGTGTTGTCTAAATTACTTGGCTACAGAAAGTATAGTCACATGGAGCCATAACTTACTCTAATTTAGCCATCTGTAATGGTCTCAGGGGAACTACCCATATCCTTGATTTTATTGGTCTTCTCACGACAGTGCTTAATTATTACAGAGGCAGAGGTTAGTTATTGTACAATAATACTTGAAACTCTTCTGGGAATGAAGCAAGTCTGCTCTTAATATGAATAAAAAGGCCATATGAAGCCAATTTTTTAAACAAGTACTTATCCTCAAAGAAAACGAGGAGAACCTCATTCTTACCTTTAGCAGATGTACTCTCCTGTCAGAGCTGTCATAGGTTCTAGATTTAGAATCAGTTTTGTAGGGGTCAGACTCCTTTGTAATCTAAACCATCCACAAATAATTCTACATTGGATCAATTTTAATTAATTCCTTATTGCAAGAACAATAAACATTTGGTTCTAAAGTTTTATTAGCTTAAATCCTAAAGTTTTTCCAGTAGCTCAAAAGAGAAAAAAAATAATCCCTTCTGCATTTGTAATAGCTTTTTTGTGGTGATGGCTCTACAGGAGATGCAGCAACTTTTACCTGTCACTGAGCCAGTGGTGCAGGATGAAGTCTTTCCCAGACATGGGTTCCCCTCTAGGAAGTTTGGTGTTTTCCTTCTCATACTCACTGAATTATGACTGAACTTCAGGGCAGAATTTTGGCTGTCTTAGATAAAGCCTTTTCCCTGTGTAAGTTAACCGTATAAATCCACAGTTATATGAAACATGCCTTTAATAAAAACAATATGCCTTTAATAAAAACAATAAATAACTCTTTGCACCCTTAATTAATTGTATAAATGAAAATAAGATTTTTTTTTTTACTTTCAGTTTATGTTATTCTTAAGACAACAGTATGGCATACAGTTTGTGCTTATGATAAAATTGGTGTGCAACTTCATTTTTATGAATCAGAACCATTAACTTCAGGATTCATGGTTTTGTTCAGGAAAGAAGGGTCTCTTCCCTCATTTTATTAAATGAAATCTAATCATTATTAGGAAGGCTACAGACTGGGTTTCAAATTTATTCTTGCTAAACTTTAGGAACTGACAGTTCAAGCTAGGTAATCACTTCCCATCTCTGTATCTAACCATGCCATCTTCTCGGTAACTAATACTGTGTCTTCTGATCCAAATAGGTAATATCCTTCTACTGCTAGAGCATTCCTAAACTTTCTTTAGGGAACTGAATGCCTAGTAAAGACTGAATGTCTGTTGTTTAAACTTTGTTGTGTTTACTTAATTGTTTATGCTAAAAAAACCCATGATAATTTCTGGGGATAGCCTGCTAAATTAAGCTATTTTTTATTTAAAACAGCCTGTTTGAATTAATTGTCTGTAGTTTATGAGCTAAATAAAAAATATTACTTTCTTACCAATTTAGCTAGCTTCAGATGATCGCTTTGAGAGAGAGGAAATCATGTCCCCTAAAGCTTTGTTGTGTATTTGTTACGATTGTATGATCTTTTAGCCAACATATTCTCTCAATCTCATTGAAATATGATACAGGATCCATATACATATACAATATGAAATAGGATCCATACATCAGCATCCCTTCCTCCAGATGATTCTTGAAATCCTTTTGTCTTCCAGCTAGTCCACTGCTACTTTTTTCCAGTTTTTGGGTGTCCTTCTTTGATTAATAGCAAGATGGTCTTTGGATTTCCTGTTTTTCAGGCTCATCTTGAAGATTTCCATAGGAAAGGATATTTGATTACTGTTCCTTAGTTACTTCAGAGTGATTAGTGAAGAACTTGAATGGATTCTAAATAACAATCCTTGTCACCCAAGTTAAAACCAGCACAAAATCCTTTCCCGTAGCATATTTTTGAGGGCATTGTGAATTTAAATGTTCTGTCCTAGTTCCCCAAGAAATTTCTGTTGTGCTACAGAAATATAGCCAACAGTCCACATCTCATTAAAAAAACTCAAAAAACAACCAAACAAAAACCCAGGAAAATAACACCACAAAGCGCCTTAATTTGAAATAATAAAGATTAAAAGTTTCATAGACAGACTCTGTAAAGGAACAATTGCCTCAGTAAGATGCTATGAGAAGAGGTTACTTTTGCATTGGCATAACTTGTAGAAGTCAATTGAAAGAGAGGAATTACTGTCCTTTAGCAAAGACCAAATGGAGCTTTCCAGTACATTTCTGTGGGCCATATCCCAGTGTTGCCCGTAGATGGACCATCTGTTGCACACATGTAACTTTCCTGTATGCTTTGCCACCGTCTTAGCACTGATCTGCCTTACATGAACTGCACTGCATTGCACAAGATGTTTGTCAGGAGCACTGCCCCTGAAGTAGTGATTTTCTGCACGTTCTCCCTACCACATGAAGAGCACAGGATTTCTGCCAGCACCTGGACCCTTCCCTGGATGTTGCTTTCACATACTGAAACCTGTTGGGCATAGAACCCTGCAGCTTACTCCTGCCTTCTCTTTAACCTATGAGATTGTATCAGGATAGCATGTGGTCAGCAAGAGGGATGCTGTAGGGTTGGCAGAGAAATTCAGATAGGACCATATTGTCTGGAGGGCCCTCACTGAGACAAGTAGCAGCCATGGACAATAAGAGTGGAGAAGTGAACACAAACAAGAGTATTGGCAAGGGAATTGGAAACATGGAAATAAGTAAAGGAGAAATGGCTGAAAGAGTCTTATTTGGCTGGCAGATGTGTGATGAAGTGAGGGGCTAGATGTAGTCTAGATGTTGCCACCTCCTTTTTTGGTATTTTCTTGCTTGTTTGATAATATGTGTTTAGTCAGTATTCATTCATATGAGACGTTAGGGCTAGGAAACAGTAATAAGTACATTGTTATATTTATATGAAAATTAAAAATTGTTCTTCAGATGCAATATATTTATGACCATATTAGTGTTGATCAGAGCCAGGTTGGATTTGTTGACTTTGCTGTGTTCAAAAAATGAAACATCTTTTTCATTTACCTTCCTGCTCCATTTCTCTTGTTATCAAGGCTTAGTGATTTTGTTTTATGAATACTGAATAGAAACAATGTTAATATTTTGTTTTTCTTCCTTGTATCAGGGAGAAAGTCAAATTTAGAATTAAATACCGCCTCTTATTACAATATGTAGTACAACATATAACATTTATTTCAACAGCAATACAGAATGAAGTCAGGTGGAAGTGAGAAGATCTGTTTTCCTCTAGTAATTTAAAGACTCATTATTCTCTATTACCTTTTAATAAGGTAATAAAAACCAGAGTTTTCCCAAGAGTGATGGATTTAATTTAAAAACTATGTGAAATGTACTTTGAAAACTCTGAATACACTGTGTTTTCCTTGTTACTTTCCTTTTTCTTTAACCTTCTGTGAACTTTTTGAAGGACTGCCACTGGTTTACTGCAGATGAAAAATTGTAGCTTTAGTGGGCATTGTGTTCTGTGAAAGCTCATATGTCAGCTAGACTTGATAGCAGACTGTATGTACATGCTGCTTTCTGTTCAAATAATAGTACTTCTGAGCCTTCTTCAGTCCACCTTTGACATACTCAGGAGTTCCACAGTGGGTCCCTGAGGAAAACACTCTCTTCTCCATGATTTTGTAGAGGAGAAATTAATTCTGTTGAAGCTTTCTTAAATTGTTCAAGTTAACAAATAAAAAAATAAATAGATAAAAAAAATCAGAATTAAAATGCAGTTTTAAGGGTCAAATGTGTTTTAGAATGAGAACGATTTCTTACAGCAGGATAATTTGCTTAAAGTGCTGTTGATACGAATATACCTGCAGTCTGCATCTGCTTTTTTTCTGGGTTTAGTTGTGTTCTTAAGGCAGTCTGTAATACACAAGAATGCCCCCACATGCTCAGTTTGGTTTCAAGTACTTTATACCTAACAATTATTCTTATATAATGTGGAAGCTAGTCTTTTAAATATAATGTAAAATTACACAGATGGAAGTTTCTAATAATATTTGCATTTTGTTTCAGAGCAAAGTAGAAGAGATGATTTGGAAGCTTTGGGTCATATGTTTATGTATTTTCTCAGAGGAAGTCTTCCATGGCAAGGTTTAAAGGTAGTGGGTTTTGATATCTTCCTCTGACCTATTTTCAGATCATCAGCTTTTATTGATGTGTTTGGGGTCTTTTTGAATGTGTGTCTGCAAGCTGTATAGTTTCAGAAGCTTGTTTGTTCTTCTGTCATAGGCGGATACATTAAAAGAACGTTACCAGAAAATTGGAGACACTAAACGAGCAACTCCTATAGAAGTATTGTGTGAAAATTTCCCAGGTAATGTCCACTGTTAATAAAAATGTTGTGTATTAATTTATAAAATGAAACTGGCATAGGAATTGCTTAATATTTGGGTTTAAAATTATAGTATGTGTAATAGATCACAGAATCTCAGAATGGATCAGGTTGGAAGGCACCACAGCCAGTTATGTGGTCCAGTCTCCCTGCTCAAGCAGGGCCTTTCCAGAGCACATGGCACAGGATTGTGTCCAGGTTGTTCTTGAATATCTACAGTGAAGGAGACTCCACAGCCTCTTTGGGTGATCTATTGCAATACTCAGCCACGTGCACAGTGAAGGAGTTCTTCCTTGTGTTCGGGTGGAACTTCCTGTGCATCAGTTTCTGCCCATCTCCTCTCCTTCTATTGCTGGGTACCATTGAGCAGAGCCTGGTCCATCCTCATGACACCCTCCCTTCAGATACTCATGATGAGGTCCTGCCTCAGTTGTGACCTCACCAAGGCTCAACCTCTTCTCAAGGCTGAACAGGCCCAGCTCCCTCAGCCTTTCCTGGTAAGAGAGATGCTCCTATCCCTTGATCAACTTGGTAGCCCTTTGCCAAACTCCAGGAACTCCACGTCTCTCTTGTACTGAGGAACTCAGAACTGGACAGAACCACTGAGTAGAGGGATGGGATCACCTCCCTCGACCTGCTCTTCATAATGCTTCCTAGGATTCCATCGGCCTTTTTGGCTCTGGGGCATACTGCTTGCTCACGGAGATCTTGTTGTCCACCAGAACACCCAGCTCCTTCTCCACGGAGCTGCTTTCCAGCAGGTTTGGCCTCCAGCCTGTGCTGCTGCACCAGGATTATTCTTCCCCAGGTGCAGGACCCTGCATTTGCCTTTGCTGCTTTCCAGAAGGTTCCTCTCTGCCCATCTCTCCAGGCTGTTGAGGTCCTTCTGAAGGGCTGCACAGCCCTCTGGGGTATCGGACGCTCTCCCAGCTTTGTGCTGTCAGTGAGATTGCTGAGCAGGCCTCTGCCCCTGCATCCAAGGCACTGATGGATAGGTTAAACAATACCTGCCCCAGATAGAAGAATTATCCTTTGAAGCAGCAGTAAGGTAAAGCTGTTGTTCTTCAAATATAGGTTCTTCTAAAAGAAGCATTAAAAAAGTACTGTCTGTGTGCTTAGAGTGATCATCTAGTCTGCACTTGTCTCTTCACACTGAAAATTTTGCAGACCTTTTCAGTTGAAGTCTGGTATCATACCCGTATTAAAAACAAGCTGCATTAGAAACAGCTTGAAATAATATTTTAAATAATTTTTAAGCTTCATGTGTGACTTCTAATTCTCTGTAAGTACAAAGAGAATCAATGAGGTGTTGGAAAATTGGACAGAAGGGAATACGACGTTTTTTAAAAGTTGTAATAAGGTGCTTGGAACAGGGGACATGTATGACATGGACATGATATTGCCAAAATATGAGTGAACAGCTTGAAAGGTAATCAAAATATCATTGGTAGGCAAAACAGATTTGCTGGGAGTAGCTCATGACAAATGAAAGAAAGTCCACAGCAGACCTTGTGGACATGAGGCTGATGCTTTATGTTGTGTACCCCTTTCTTTACCTTTACTTAGTCTTGTCTCTGTAAAATTGATTGGGAAGAAAGAAGAAAGTAGATGCATTTCTCTCTACACATTTTTGCACACTGCATTAGAATTGGAAAACTTCTGAAAACTAGAAGATCTCAACAGGTAACATGAAGGAAAAACTAGTGGGGTATCGCTTGCTAGGATATGTTTGTAATCTCATAATATGGTAGCATCTCAAAGAAAATTATTAAGTAACTGTTCTTTCTGGTAATTCACAGATTCATGGTGAACAACTGTTCAGGTTTTATGGTGAGAGGTACAAATTGCTTTAAGATGAAGTAAGGTGGTGGGGACTTTTTGAATTCTATTAAAACAGATAATGGCAAATATATTTCTTATTTATCTAGAGGAAATGGCTACTTACCTACGTTATGTAAGAAGGTTAGATTTTTTTGAAAAGCCAGACTACGACTACTTAAGAAAGCTCTTCACAGACTTACTTGATCGGAAAGGCTATATGTTTGATTATGAATACGACTGGATTGGCAAACAGTTGGTGAGTACAGTTCAGCTCTTAGTAATATAATGGGTTTTTCTGTGATCAGTTTTGAGTTTCATAAGATATGTCCATCTCAAGGCTGCTAATAGAGTTGTAAACAGCTGCTATTACACGCCCATCTGCAGATGCATGTTCTAACATTATCTTTTGGCTTGAGTGCTTCATATTCAGTCTCTTTCCAAATGTGCTCTTAATATCAAAGTGCATCTCTGCTCAATCCAAAATGAGGGGGTAGAAATTCAGACTGATTTTTTGAGTTGAAGGAACTTAAAATTTTGCAAGTAATTGCCATTACTGCATGTATTTTTTTTTTGTTCCCAGTATTTTTAAAATGCAGAGCTAGAACTTCTCTGCATATGAGATGTGCTCTAGATACTTGTCAGTTCATTATGAAGAAATATTGCATAGTTCATTGTGTATTTTATTGAAATGCACCTAAGATTTCAGGAAACGCCCTGTTTATATAACTTAAGAAATGGTAGAGGATGGGTTTTTCTTCAGCTTCTCAAATTTTTCACTTTTTATTATGTAGGGAAGGGAGGACTAATATGTGTGTGTTTGACTAGTTTATTAGTCAGGTTATGCACTTCACTGTGCAGTTCTCTGTGTGATTCTGAAAGAATTGTAGCAATTATTTTACTGCAAAATATTTTTTTCAGTGTTTAGCATTAAAAATTACTTTAAGCCTTTCATCAGGTTTCATCAGAATGTCTTAACTGCTAACTGTAGAAAGTATCAGCTTGAAGTCTTTCAAGCTGAAAAAAATAATGTATGATTTAATTTAATGTATGAAGAAAATTAATGTATGATAATACTCAGAGTTGCTACTTCAATAGATTCTCTAAGACATGGTTCACTTTTTTTCTTACTGGTATTAGTAAATATCTAGGGAAGCTTCTGCTTTAGTCTGATAATTTTGTGTTATTTGCAACTGCCATATTTAAAGATTATTTTCTATTACAAACCAGTAACTTTTGATGAGACTTAGAAATTTATTTTTTTTACCAGTTGCTACATATTATTTATGTTTGTAGCCTACTCCAGTGGGTTCAATACATTCAGACCCTGCAATGTCTTCAAACAGAGAAGCGTATCAGCACAGAGACAGAATGCAACAATCCAAAAATCAGGTAAACTGCTCATGTAGGATTATCAGCATTACTATGCCTTTTGTCTAATGATTTGTGCTATATTTTTATTAGAACTTGAAAATAAAATTGACTCTTATGTTTTCTTTGTTTTCACTTTAAGTAGATTTTTGTTAAAGTCTACATATGTAGAGATACATAAATATCTCCTAGGAGCTCGTTTGTTTGAAGCTAGGATAAAGTGTAGTGAA
>WAAG01037733.1:0-10087 GCA_013390105.1 Tichodroma muraria | reverse complement strand
ATGTATCAGCAAGTATATACATGCTAATTTAAATAAATATAGAATTACTAGACATACAACTAGAAATCAAGATCCACATTTCTCATATATACATACAAATGGACATCTGATATTACACAGGAATATTTGCTTTGGAAATAACACAAGGACAAATCTCTTATGTAATTTCTATATATTTTTACCACTTATCTAAGACAAATTCAAACTAAGTGAATTCATACAAAATAAAGAGGTGAGAATTCTTAGACAAAATTAATAATTTAACTACTATTTTTTCCTCTTAAAGAAGAATATACTGTAGGACACACAAGGCCAAATTAGCATATTTTTTTCTTTTAAATATTTTATCAATCTTGTTTGTCAACTAACATCTTAAAATTGCCATTTCACTGTTTTGTTCAATAGCTCAAGCTGCTAAAAGTATCAGAAACATTTCTAATCTTGTGTGGAATTCTAGAGGTCTCTTATAGCACATAGGAATGAAAAATGCACAATAGCCTGTGGAACAGACCCTGTACAGTAGATAAATTGCTAATTATCTGTTACAAAGCCAGGTCCAAGAAACGCAGCCTAGCAGACAGAAAACACATGGTTTACTCAAATATGACAATTGCCATACATTGATTCACTATATGACTGATCTTATACCTATTTAAAGAATTTTGGATTTCAAGCAATAAGGAAAATGAATAATTACAGTATTAAAATCTAAAGACGATTAAAATCCTTAAATTCTACTTTATAATGCCACATTTAATATCCAAAACTTATCTTCACAGCTTCTGATGTAAAGTGATCTAAAGGCATTTCAATTTTAGAGTGAAATGAGATGTCATCTATAGATCTTTAGTATCAGCAAGAATCAATGAAGTGGTAATTTGCAGTAATAGGCAAAACTTAAATATGGCACACCTGGGAAAGAAGCAGCTCTGAGGACTAGAGCAGACTCATCCCAACTGTCTTTATTCCAACAAAGACTGCATTAAGCCAAGTTCTCTCACTCCGTTAAAGTTTTAGCATGCAATAAAATTAATGTTCCTCTACATATTGATTTTTCACTTCATAAAAATGTAGCACTCTGCAAAAGAAAATTTCATCTCATTGCAAGTTTTCGTATTTGTTTCTTTCTTTGGCCTAATTTCAACTGGCAACCAAAGTACTTCACACCCAAGGCTCTCCCAATGTCACTGATACCTCTGCCCAGATAAAGTAATGCACTGCAGCTGCCATGTCATTGTCACAAGAAAAAACCCAAGAGCAAAACTCCTACTTTGTAGGAGTAGCGACACAGAGTCAGCCTAAATGTACATTTAACTAAATACAGTGGATAGCTTCACTGGCCTCCAGCAAAACATCTTTATGTCAGGGGTTCCCCACACCAGTTTAACAGCTATGTTTTTCAATTTTCAAGGAAAAGAATCATAACACACAGATGGAAAAACTGGTTCTTGTCTTAAACAATACTGGATTATTCTATCTGTTTTGAAGAATTTTGGAATGTAAAATAGGATAAGAAAGTAAAAATAGGATGTTAGGTCTGGAGTATCAGCAAAGAAACCAAATAACTGCAATAAATTCAGTCATGACGCCTTGAGATGAAAGACATCCCACACTAAGTATAAGTAGTTGAGATCATTCTTAGAAAGATTTCTTAAGTGGAGGGTACATCTAGGAATAAAGTAAGACTTAGTGATCTCTACCCCTGTTGAAAGAGACATGGAGAGTTACTGACCTCGCTTTGGTATTTTGAAATACAAGCTGCTTTGCAATGAAATTTAGCCATTAGAAAACATAAAAAAATATTTAATTGGTTTGAATTTTATCATACTTGCCCCAAACTGTGTGTCTTAAAAGTTATTTCTTCTCTCTTAATATTTTGTATGACTATTTTTCTGCTATAAATATTCTATCAAGAAACCCATAATATCATTTCTCTTACTATCTTTGTGAGGCTCCCTTTTTTTGAGCATTTGCTTGCCTTTACTGAGTTTCTGTGGCCTGTTTTTTCCATTTGAATCCTAGTAAAAGGTGAACCTTAGAACTACATAGATTTCTTATTCTAGGTTTCATATTAGATTTCACATTAGATTTCATATTTTTCTTCCTCTGTATAACTCTTTATGACAAAGCATTTAGCATTGATTGTTACAAAAGCTAGACCAGTAATAATATAATAAGGAATGCTTAAAATTATAGGCATCTTAGAGCCAATTTGCAGAGAAAACTGGAAAAAAGTATTACTTCTACGTTACAGATTCAAAATTTAAAGGTACAAATTAATTAAGACATGAACAATAGCTGGCACATCACACAGTGAATATAAAGAACTTTGACTAGTGCTCTAAGTCTGCTGAGCATGGTAGCAATAATGCAGGTGTTAGCTTCTATCTTCTGTTACAACCACTGCTAGAAATATGAAATCAAAATAGTATGGCAAGACCTTTGAAAAGGTAGACAAAGCTTTTCACCACTTCCATAAAGCAAAGTATGCATCTCAGCGGCATATCTGTATTTATCAGTGTTATCAAGTTTAAGAATTTTGTTTAGTTGCCATAGAACAAAATTTATTGTTTCATGGTCATAATAATGTGGCACTGTGTTTTGCAATTCAATTACTTAGCACCATCTGAACAGAAATCTTCCTTTGTTTAGTACAAAATTATTTTGTCAGAAGCTTCTCCTCATCAGTCTCTTGTTTAATTGTTTTTGTCTTTAGCAACCACAGCATTCAGTTTTTTAATTATATGTTTGGGTAGGCCCTAAATCACTGCAGCAGAAATGGACAGGACAACCATCATTTGCTTCCATGGTAAAGAACTGGCTGTGGCTAAACACTGTCATCTGTAGAATTTACATAAACACATTAATTAGCCTTCCTTTGTTTCTTTTCAAAACCATATTAAAATACCAGACGCTGCTGTCTCTACAAAAGATTAAATTCATGTCCTTTCTAATTCATGATGTCACCCCAGTCACAAGCAATTTCCAGTAGTTTTACTTTTAAAGAAAGCACAACTAATGAAAACACCACTATAAAATTTTATATGTGGAAGTTGTGCAGACATTCTACAAAAAAAAAATAGCATTCATTTGAGACCTCTTTCCCATAGCAATGGGCAAAGATCTATAGACCGACGTTCCTGAAGCTAAATCAAACTTCACTCCCAATAAAATAAGCATTTATTATGACACAAGTTGAGAGCTTGTTCTTCTATTAGAATATTGCTTTCTCACAAACTGTGCTGGTTTTGCCTGGAATAGAGTTAACTTTCTCCACAGTAGCTGGTATGGAGCTATGTTCTGGATTTGTGCTGGAAACTGTTAACACAGGGATGTTCCAGCTGTTGCCAAGCAGAGCTTAACCAGAGTCAAGGCCTCTGCCTCTCACCACACCCCACCAGTGAGGAGGCTGGGGGTGCACAAGGAGTTATGAGGGGACACAGCCAGGACACCTGACCCCAGCTGACCACAGGGATATCCCAGATCATGTGGTGGTGTGCTCAGCATATACAGCTGGGGGAAGGAGAAGGAAGGTGGGGAGATTCAGAATGATGCTGTTGTCTTCCCCAGTCACTGTTACCCATGATGGAGCTCTGCTATCCTGGGGATGGCTGAACACCTGCCTGACCATGATTAGTGGTGATGTAATTCCTTGGTTTCTTTGCTTGTGCGCAAGGTTTTCCCTTTACCTGTTAAACTGCCTTGATCTCATCTCATGAGTTTTCTCACCTCTACGCCTCTGATTCTCTCCCTCATCCCACTGCGAGGCAAGTGAGCAAGCAGTTGTGTGGGGCTGAGCTGCCCCCTGGGGTTATAATGACACAAACACATAACAAAATTAATTTACAGTGTAACACTTAAGGATGTGCCAAATCTTTGGGGCTTTAGTTTTTCTGATAGGGATGATCAGTATTAGCAGAACACTTTATGGAAATGTACCATATTCCATGTGGGTTGATATGGTGGCCAAAAATGGGGTTTGGGTTGATGTGGTGGCCAAAAGGGCCTTTCAGAGACTGAGAATGAAAATGTCTCAATCTGAAGAGAAATAGAAACATTAGAGGAGAAAAAATTAGTAAAATTATAAGATCTTATACTATAAAATAATGACAAAATTGAATTATTTTATCGCTACAGCCACAGTCAATATGCCTTTGTCTACAGTGCTGCAACAGATGAGGACAAAAGCAAAAAAGGACAAAGAACATGGTAAGAAAGTCCATTGTCAAGAGACTGAACCCACTTGTTCTAACAAAACCCATATCTCTTACACTGTATTAAAATCCACATAATTACCTTTATTCCTTACTTAAGAGTAATGAAAATACTACAGTTACAATTAAATGCCACTTACACATCATACATTTGTGACCACAGACAGAAAATTTAAAAGATAAGAAAACCACTGTGAACACTCACTTTCTCACCTATTTCAGCATAATACTCTTTTTAAGCAAGAGAATGTAAGAGAATGTCAAGCAAGTGAAAAACAGGATTAAACCAAAATGTCATTAACAAACTTTTAATTGCATTTGTGGCGTAACATAGTTTTAGCTTTTTAATCTAATGAACCAAAATTTCTTTAACAATCAATAGTGACAGGCACAGTACTGACAACACTTACAAAACAAAGGCTCAACACTACACAAATATTATTCAGGTTAAATTTTTTCCAAGATCAGGCCTCAAATCTCTGTCCACAGAGTTACATTATCACTTCTTTGCTTATTAAAAAACCCTTAAAATGCATTCAAAGGGTTTATTATACTATACAGAAACATTATAATCAATATTATTTTTTATCCTCACTATGGAATTGAGAGCTAAGACCTCACTCTGAAATGGACCCTCTCTGCCTAACCTCCAGAGACTCAATATTGGCCAGCACTGATGTTTAATTAAACAATTAGCTCAAAGGTTTTGAATACTTAACATAAACTAATGCCCATCATAAACTAACTTCACTGTGCTACCAAGATATATTTTGAACAGTGAAAGACAGCTTTACTAAAATACTAGTTTAACAAACTTAGATGCATTAAGTTAGCAAGAGAAAAAAAAATTAAAACAGCCTTGGTCACCCAGCCCCATTATACCAACACACTTATACTTTAAATTACTACCTAGTAATAGATGGTTATTACTGTATAACCCTTGAGGTCCAGAATAAAGTCTGGGGTCCCTGAACCAAGTAAAGAAAGCGTGAAAGGCTATGAAATAAGGGATGTACTTTGTAAAGGACTCCTAAATGCATCTAGATTTGTAGCAGTAACTGCATTAAGCAAACCCATCATCTGAAGAGAAAGCAGTTGAGTATAAGAGTAGGCTATTGCCCATAACAGGAAATGTTAGCAAGCTGCTCTACCTGGCTATGCTTCAGCAAAGCATTTGAGGATGGTGCTAAAGGGATCTCTTGGCTAGAATACCTTCTTGAATTGAGCCTAAGGGATTTGTGGATTTTGGGCCAGATAAAAGCATGTATTATTCCTTTTTTGTGCACAAAACTATTCAAATACAGAGTCCTCAGAGAACTGATGCATTCAACTTCCTTACTATTTAACAGAAACAAGAACAGAATGTGATTAACAAGTATGGAAATATATGATTTTCATATGTATTGACAGTCATATCTGAAATTGACTCCAAACATATTTGGTACACTCTTCACTGCAAAGCTGGAATGATAAAGACACAATGAGGTTTATTGGAATGAGTATATACTTACAAAAATGAGTGTGAGAACATATTTTTATTATAAGGAAAACAGAGTATGTATGCTTTGGCTGAAATTTTGAAGTCTAGAAAAGCATGCAAAGCATCTCTACTTTTTTTAAAGGAAATTTTTAGGGGAATTTATGTATTTCAGATATATATATATTCCTTAAGCTGATAATTTTTCTGAAAGCAACAGTCCACATACCTATGGAAGGAAGTCATTTAGTGAACTATGTCATCTTTCTTCGAAAAGAAAAATGCCAACATCTCTATCATTAATGGTAAAAATATTTATAGAAAAATATCTTATTTTTATGAATAATAAAAACACTACATATACACTACATACATTTTTATATAAACACTACATACATTTTTATGAATAACAAAAACACTAAACATAACAAAAAATACTTATTTTTATGTATGAAGGTGTAACCTCTATAAAATCAAAAAATCAGAAGATATCCAAAGGAATATTTTCTTCCATCTATTTTTAGTGCAATTTATATTACTTAGTGTTATTAATTATTAAAGAAAACACATACATTGTTTGTGTTATAAGTTGTATAAATGCTATGAACTACTGAGCAAATTGAATCTTTCTATTTGTTTACAGCCCTTAAAGAGCACTACATTTCTCATTGTAGATATCCTTGGACAGCCTGACTTTTGGAGCTTTGAAGTCTCCAGGGAGGAATTAGTGCAATACACAATTTTCACTCAGAAAATCTGTCCTTTATGTCTTAGGAAATAAAGCTCAGCCTCACTAAATATTAGTTATTATATTCAATTTCTTTCCTCCATGAAAGAGGCATGTTCCTAATTCCTCCTAATTCATCTCAACCCTCCAACATTTCTAGCATAGGGTGGGGGGAGATTAAAATTTTTTAAGTCAGAAAGAAAGAGCCTTTATTTTCTGTTTAATTTCCAGCTTTTAGAATTATGTATTTTATATATTCCATGTGACAAAATTATCAAGCTGTTTCACAGTACTAGAAGAAAGAATCTACCCAGCACATTTACTGATTAATCTAGAATTTTACTCCCAGATGGTTATTGTTCCTCATTTCTATGAAACAAGACATCATTGCCAGCAAATACACATTTGTTCTTCGGCTAACATTGTTCTACAGCTTAAACACATTCTTGCTTTGCCAGTGCATTTCTCTTAGAGTAGAATAAAAAGAGAGTGCATTTCTTTATTCTACAAGGAGACATAATAATTCCTAATAATACCTAAGACAGAATCTCTATTTCCTCAAATCTAGATACTCATCTTACAATTCTTCCTTTTAGAATTCAAGTTTTGATCATATGTGACCCAAACTACAAACAGAATTTCAGATGAAATCCCACCAGTACCATGTACATTGCCTTTAATATTTTCTTTCCACTTCTAAAAATGCTGTAATACATCCTGATATGTCTTTGCACTTGTCTTTTTTCATTGCCATGTCACACTTATGGCTGGCTTTAGTCACCCTGAGACTAATAAAGCCAGATCTCTCTCTTCCTCTGACACTTTCAATTATAACTCACAGCTTACAACAGAAAAATCATATTAGTTCCTAATTAGACATTGTACTACACACTTTTTGTTTCACTCCACCCTACCTTGACTTTTTAATCTGACTTTCACATCTTTTTCTATCAGCCAGTTTTTCATCCTTTATTTTTGCACTCAGATAAATATTTCTTATTGCCTCCAAATTAGGCCATAGTTAAATATGAATTTCAGTAGCACTGATCTGAATTAAACTGATCTAAGAGTGGAAAAAAGTGTGGCTCCATATTGGCTCCCCTATCCAGTTTATCATACGAGTTCTGCCAACAGTCAACATGAAGGCGAAAACAAGCCCAGAAGGGAGGATGTGCTTCTTTCAACCGCTGTAACACACAGACACATCAGCCTGCTCCAGAGCCATTACCCAGGAGTCCTTCACTAGCCTCAGCCTGTCGAACAGCTGACTGCCATAATCTTCTCTTTGCTATTAGCCTTTATCTTTTCCTGGCTGCAGCACTTGTTCGATCCATCACGCATTGCACTGCTTCAGGATGCTAAGAACGTAGATCATCATTCACCTGTTGCCACAATCCTGACAGGGCTAAGCAAAGGGTCAGAGAGAAGAGCCCGTGGAGGGGGTGGGAACACAGCTGCTGATGGCAGAAGGTTGGAAAAACTGCAACCAGGAAATTAATCTGCAAAGGTTGTTTTACAGCCAGTACCAGAAGGACCAGATCATTTTCACCTTTTCCCTTTCTGTGTTATTACTGTTCCTCTTCCCTGCTTCCAGCCATGCACTCCTGCTCTGGGCATTGCTCAGTCCCTTTGTGAACTGCCACCTGCACCCACCTCAGAGCCAAGGACTGCCTGAGACACCGGGAGTGACTGCATGCATGTATGCAGTCCAACAGGAACACTCAGCAGGGAGAGAGACATGGAGGCAGAACCATGCAGCTCTTTTCTTTTCCATCTCTTCTCTTTTCAGTTGTTTTATCAACGGATTGTAATACAAACTAAGTATAAGTAGTATCAATAACGAACAACTAAGCAACAAATTTGAGTTGCTTTTCATATACCATGTCACTGCTACACAGTGTTAAAAACAATATACCAATTTAATTGTTCAAAAGGTATTGGGAAGATTTAAATTATTCACTCAGCCAGACTCCACAATACGAGCTTATGGTAATTGTGATTGCCTGGTGGGTCAATTAGGAAAGTTCAGGGGAAAAATATGCCTTTCCTTCAGAAGAAGAGAAGAAATATACTGGGACACCACTCTGCAGTACTGAAATAGGCATTGACCATCTTGTCACATTAGAATGCAGGCATACTTGCTGATATAGAAATACATCATTCAATAAAGTCTCTTGTCCAAATATTTATGACTTAATTACTTACTTGTATAAAGACAAACTTCTGCTTTAAAAAATCATGAAAGTTTAATGAGGACAGAAGGCAGTAGAGTGAGACTTGTGAAACAAACTCTATCTCCATGGTAGCGGCTGAGAAAAAGTCCCACAGTTATTACATGACTTGAGAATGGAAAACAAGTTCTGACACAATTAACCTTTTGGCAATACAGAAAAGTTATTAAGAAGACTAAGTGGTGTTTTCTTGAAGGCCAAAATTTGTAGGACTCGCAGACCCACTCAAACTCAGCACTTCTTCAAAACTGATAAACACACAAGGAGCAGTTACAATTAACTTCTGCTTTCAAAAGTAGTATTAGAGGTACCAGAGCATATTCTTAGTCTCTTTGTTTGGAATAAATGAAAAAAACAGAAAATGTGTGCCAAATACCAACATAGGAAACAAACAACAGATAAAACAGTATTAAGGGGGAAAGTAAAGGACACAACTTCTAAGCATAACAAGGTAACAGTACCTGGCAGATAAATTTATTGTGCTCTTAATCAAGTCTCCTGTTGCATGTAAAGTACTGTTGTGAATCTGTGAAAAGGATTCCAGGATTAAGACTTAACAAATTTATCTCCTCCTGAGCCACGTTACATCGTTATGAAAAGACATATTTTTATTTCAATTTTAATGGTATTTTTTTGGTATTACCTAGTATTGCTGTTGCAGATAATTGTACAAATAGCAATCAAGGTCAGTTTTACCAATCAAAATGTTGCTGTACTTCCATTGCAATTTAAAATATTTTCAGAATTTTTTGCTAATTTAATTCCCTAGCTAAGTACTGGGATCATCTTATCTGCAGATACACCTATCTAAAACAAAGTCCAGTAGAAATTCATATCACGCACACACACATGGATGCACACATACAAAAAACAGCAGGACAGAAACAGGATTACAGCAAATTCCATCCAGGATGATATACAGAAAATTAAGTGTTAATGAGTTGTAGATCTCAAAATAATTTATTTCTTCTATTCCTCTTTCTAAAATACCTTTGTATTAATATTTCTTAAACCTACAGGCAAATTTCTGATCACACTGAAATTACTAATTTACAAATTCTCTTCAACAAAACCATCAGTTTGCCTGGATTTTTACTTATATATGTCCCCCAGTTTTATACGTATCTCACTATTTTTATTTTTTTTTAGCTTATGCGTAATTTTTTTTCCAAGCATATAAATAGAATTTACAACATGCCTTGGAAAAGTGACCATGGCGTATGTAGTAATTGCTACACTGAAAGCCTCCTTTTAAGATTTTTCATGGCTTCAAGTACACCAGTAGTAAATTTCTCTTTCTACAATTTTAGTTTTGAACCCAATCATGTAAAACATTTTACTACAACATCTATCTTGTTCCCTACAAGTAAGTTTGGGAATGATTTGTTAATGAAAGTGAGAATGATTCTATGATTCCTTGAGATGTTATCAAGAATTA
>WAAG01037731.1:0-12123 GCA_013390105.1 Tichodroma muraria | reverse complement strand
AATTCATTTTTTCCCAAAAAAAAAAAAAAAAAAAAAAAAAAACTTGCTTCCCACTAATATCAACACGAACATTCTTGTTTCTAGATAAATCTCTGCAAGCAGCACTTTGCAGCAATATTAACCAATGTGAGCATGACAGTTCACAAACAGAACAAAAATTGTCAAGTGGTTTCACTCATTGCCTTTTAACAAAACCTTCACAGACCTCTACAGCAAAAATAAAGCACATGTAGGTAGTAAAAAAAAAGTTCATTTCTGGCAGAGAAAGTTCTACCACCTTTCAAAGAAGAGGTGCTTGATGCTTCATTCAGTGGTGCTCATTAAAACAAATCTTTCAAGAAATTCGATACTTTGACATTGAATATGACCAGAAATTATCAGTTACAGTTACTCAATTGCAAAATCAAAAGTATCATAATCAATATTCCATATTTTTACCCATTTCTTTAATTTGTAAAGGTGAAGAAAATTCACAGATGGGAATCATTCTGCTGACTCAGAATGACTCTGGTGGAAAGAGACCACAGGGAATCATCCAGTTGTGTTCAGGTGGAATTTCCTGTCCCTCACTTTCTGCCCATTTCTTCTTGTCCTCTTGCTTGGCCCCACTGAGCAGAGGCTGCTGTGTCCTCTGACACCTCCTGCAGACACTGACAGGCATTGAGGAGGTCCCCCTCAGTCACCTCCTAAGACAACCAAGGCTAATTCCTCCCTCCCCAAGAAGGGAAGTTTATCCTAAATCACACTTTAAGGTAAATATGGGTGATTTGCTTGCAACCAAATGCACATTTATCTGAACTCTTTCCTGACTTCTTTCCAGAACACATATTAAAGGAACCACAGACCAGAATTTTGAGCCTGAGGTGAAACAGACACTGATTGCCAGACAATGGATCTTATCCTGATTTTAGTTCCTAGAACAGCCTTATTTTTCTGCCACCTACTGTCTCCATTAGATCTCTGGTCCTGAGCTGAACAATATTCAGTCTTCCATGTTCTGCTGAGGTCATTGACAGCTCCCCTTAAGCTCCTGCTTTCAAACTTTGAAGTTAACTAAGCCTGATTGTAAAGAGTATATAGATTGAACTTCACATCCAATTTTGAATTCTTCCTTCACATTGTTTTCACCGTCAGAAATGACAAATCTGAAGGGGACAAACGCATTGTAGGGCTGCATGGTGAAAAAGCAGAGATCACCAGAAGTTTCACGAAGTAAAGGGAGAGCCCTCTAAAGGAACACTCAGCATTAATGCAGTACAGCCACGGCACACATGCACTGGCATCAGCTCTGCCAGGTGACTCCAATGCTGTCCCCAGGCTGCTCCACTTCCCAGGTTCCTGCCTTGCCTCAGGTCTGTCACCTATGCAACCTGTGCATGGGTTTCCTGGTTCTCTTTACTCAAAACAATTCAAGTCAGCTAGGGCATTGAAACCATCTGCTGACCATTTGGTGTAGGCGAAGTAATAGAAATGCACGAGTTGTACAAGAAGTAGGAAACCCACAATCCTTTTAAAAGAGACAATGAAACATTAAGTTTTCCATAAAATATTCTAAAATCTAAGAATACATAAATAAGCGTCCATAGCTGAAGACTTAAATTTTAATGTCAGAAAGAGCTGATTTTATATTAGCTATTTTGCAAATATTACATTTTGCTTCCTGTTTCACTGGGCTTCAATGGCCTCACTCATATTGGGATAGCAAATAAGGCTGAGAATTAACTGTGTAAGAACATGATTTCCCACTTTTGGAAAAGAACAAACTGGTCTTGAACAAACAAACAAACTTAGACTTGTCTCATCCAAAACAATGGCAAGAAAAGCTTCAGTGTTGATTGAATGCCAGTGCAACCACCTAGAAAGGACAAAAGTCCCTATCAGCCTTCCTCTGGTTTGAAATATTTAGGCAGCCTAGGAATTTCAAAACCTATTTTTAAATTACTACTTTGCTATTTCTTAATCATGTTGCATTTACCTACTGAACTGACCTTGAAACCCCTGAACGGTTTTGTTCTTTGTTTTTAAATCTGTTTTATTTAAAAATTAAACCTGAAATAATCTCCCTCCTAGGCATATAGAATACTCTGTTATTCAAGAGTAAAATGACCTGTTTTCTACTCATCTGATTTGATGTTTTTGTCCTTGTAATATGCCAGTTCAGTAGTTCACATTTTCCATTGACTTTTCAGTGCTTTCTGAAGCCAAAAAGACATTACCCTTTAAGTACATGAGGCTGTTGTCATCAAGAAAGAGGTAGCATGGAAAAGTCACTGTATACAAAGCTAAGATAGACTTAAGTAACTAAAAAGAAAAAGAATAATGATCAACCATTTCTGCTCCCATTCACCCTGTCCATGCAGAGCCTGTTTGGAGATACATCAGCCCTGATATTCCCCACAATACAAGTGAAGGCAACAGGCAAGCTTGGGTCAGGAACAATTCAGTTCAGGCTTCATGCTGTGGGTTATTCTTTAATACGGGGTTTTTTAGGGGGTAGATTCAGACACAGGAGTCCCATGTATGACAAAACTCCCAAGACAAGACACCTTACCCCTCCTTGTAGATGTTTTGATCTAGGTAAGGGTCCTTGAAAGACCTTATAAGGCACTCTGCAGGACCCGACCTAAAGAATTGAGACATTCCAGTTTCCTTTATTCAAGAGACACAGTTCACTTTTTCCCCTGAATTATGTTCTAGTCCATGACAAACAAGGGATCACTGATTTTTCATTTGCCATCATTAGCACCTATCAGCAATTCCAGCCTGATTTCCAGGAATATCTTCAACCCCCCCACACGCACTATGGCTACACCAGAACAGACTTTGACGATTTTGTTAGCAACCTCAGTCTCCATAAGATTAATATTAGAATTGACCAAATGAGGATCTCAATCTAACAGAAAGCTTAAGAGATAAATATTTTGTAAAACAGACTATTTTAGGCAAGAAGTTAGTACTTCTGTCAAAAAACCCTAAGCTAGCTCTTCCAATATTTTGTTTCAGAAGATGTATTTCTACAAAGCAGGGGAGATATTTACTGCTTTGTTCTTCATAATACTTTGCTACAATTTCAGAAAAGTTAATCCTTTTATGTCTATGGAATAGCTTAATTTTGCTCAGCTATTTGCTAAGACCAAAATATGTTTTACAGAATAAATACAGATGATAGAGAAAGTTGGACAATTTTGACTGGATCCTGAGTTCCTTCAGCTCATGCTATATTCCCCTTTCTGGGCCAAATATAAAATTATGACCCATAAGGATGTTTATTAGATTGCACATACAAAACACTGTTCCATGCACAACATCAGTAGAAAGCTATTCCTGTTACCTTCACTGATTTTTCTGCTACTTGTATTGGGCTTGAAACAATTCTGTAATCACAATGTAGGCTTGCATAATTCTCATTTAAATCTCTACCTGCTATACTTCCATTTTGAGACAAAATCCTAGATAAGAATGCCACAGATTGTCAGACATTCACAGGGATTTTCTTCCTTCATTTCTGGTATAGTCTTTCCTTTATTTCTGATACTTAATTTTTTTTTTTTTTGTATGCAACCAGAATAGGTCATTGCTACCTGGCTAGAACAAATGCATCACAGTGGTAACAAAGCACCCAGTATTTCTTAATTTCCAAGACTTTCTTTCCAACACAAATTTAAAAAACCTGATGTGAACTAAACACTAAAAACTAGAATAATATCTCTTAGAATTATTCAAGGCGTTTCAAAGGTCTTCTGGAGCTTTAGTATAATCCATTCTTAAAAATTATTATATACTTGAGCAAATCTGGCTTTTCAACAGTTCTTTAGCCAGCTGCTATCTGGTGTGAAAAAAGGTCAGACTTACAAAATTCCTTAAAATTTATTTCAATAATTAAAGTCAGTAAACTTCCAATAAACTGCAGCATAATTGCTGTGACTATGACAGTTTAATCTAATTCAAGAGGGAAAAAACCCACTTTGGTTAGATGTCTGGTAACAAACTCATTCAGACAATTTGGACTCTAATCTAATTCACAAAACATTAATCTGTCTGGTTCCTGATCTAAAAGCTACCATTCTCAAAAACTTCCATCTGCTCTTGTTTGAACGTTTTCAAGATGTATAAAAACATGTCAAACATCTTCCAGCAGGAAAAAGTAAAATCACAGTATTTTGATCCTTGTACAAGCCCTTTTCATGATTTATAAATATTAAACATTAAATACCACATCAAATTTAAGACAGTTAAATATTCAAGAAAAGTAATTTCTGATACTAAAGTTCCTATTGTGTTTTTCTCATATATAATTATTAATAGAGCTTATGGATATACAAAAAAAACAAGAATAGCCTGATGTCAAGCAATGCTATGTACTGATTTACAGGAAATTTGTTTATAGGAGGACTTCCACAAAAGATAGCTGGAGCAGCAGCTGAGTGTTATTTACAAAGTTATCTCCAGCTCTCAGAAGACACTTTATTCCAATTCTCTCTCTGTTGTCATTCAAATGTGTAGAGTAATACATGCCTCTTAGTTCTTATTTACTTTCTGTGCCCAGCCAATGCCAACTAGAGTGATGCATGTTTCTGCCAAGAGAGAACTCTTGTACTAAAACCTGGCTATAATAAACTAAACTCCAATCCATTGATCATAATTTGTATAATCCCTAGAGAGAGCACTTCCATCATATCCAACAGTTTCTACAGCAGCAATAATTTCATTTACTATCAGCCCAGGAACATGCCCAGATTCAACTGTGTGAGCATACCTGGATCATCCAGCGAAGGCATTCAGAGATCTGCACAAAATTCTCAGTTTGGCCATTTCCCAAAGAGCCAATCTCCCCCATAGTGGTCACACAGACAAAATGAGGGCAGAGGAAATGCAGGGAAGCAGCTTGCATGAATATCCCGTTGGAATTCAACATGAAATTTTGGACTTACAAACTCCTGCAAACATGAAAGGTGGGAGGTTTTGGCTCAAAGACTGGAAAAAGGCCTTGAGGGCAGAATTACCGTTCTACCAATGGCATATGTTACAGTCCTACAGAATAATTTAGTACCACCAAAGAAAAAGCACATATAAAGTCCCAGAAAATGTCTCCTGGTCTATATAAGCACCAGGCTATTAACATATAATTGTGGTAACAAGCAGATGAAAGCTTATTATTTTCTACTAGAGTGATTTTTTGTGGGTTTTTGGTTTTCCTTTTTTTTTTTAAGCTGGAACAGCACTACTAGAATTCTAACAGGAAGCCTTCCTTTTCCCATCTTAGTAATATAAGACTGCATTCTCAAAGAAAAAAGCCTCAACCATTTATAAGTAAGGTTTAGGATGGACAACGCAATATATTTTCTATAAACAGTGCTTTTTTTTTTTTCAAATATGTATCAAAATTTATTACCAAAACATTATTAATTGTCCCCAAGTCAAGAGATTAAAAAGTTTAAAGCGTTTAGAACCACAAAAAGAGAACATACTCCTGCTCTACACAGGCAAAGAACTTCAAGCCTCTGACCTGGCAAGCAAATCTGAAGCACAAGAACAACCAAAACCTGTAAAAGTGACCAATCTCTTCTGGATAAATAAAACTTGTATGCAGACATGAAGACAGCTGAACTACCAAGGGCTGCACTGAGCTGCAGAATGGCTTAACTGCCCCAGAAAGGGGCACAGGCAACAACCCTGTCTTTGAAATCAGATGCTGTCACAAGGTCTTGTGGGGCACAGCTGGCATGGCAAGAAGGAGGAAAAGCAGGATCTCAGGGCTGCTACTGAAACCAGTCTCACAACCCCTCTGTAGCACTGCATGTCGACGGGCAAGGAACGCAAACACTGCGACTCCTGCCTCCTAAGACACAGCACCACAGCTGTGTAAGAAACGTACCCACGTGGCAAAAACGACACCAGAGGCAGCTTGACTTGAACTCATACATCTTTTTCTCCATGTTTTGTCAACTATACATAAGCCAGGCCACGCATTATTTCTTATGCGGCAAAATATTTTTAAAAGTTGCAGCTGCACCACAGAGTAGGATTCCCAAAAGAAAAATCATTGCTGGAAAGTTGGTGTTTATGCTAGGGGCAAGCTGTTAGGCACATGCTTTTGGTTCATAACATGACAATAAACAAAGCCTGCTCTATATATTTTCTGGCTCACAGACAAATACCACGCAATTAAATGTCAAATTAACTTGTGCAGCAACTGCTAATAGTTTTCACATATTTGGAAAATAGAGCATTGGCTGTCAGTTACAAATTATTTAAGGCTGACTCATTTTCAAGGTTCCTAAGCACCATAGGGCTCCACAGCTTTTTGTGACACTGTCTGGCTTTCACAAGAATAACACCGAAGAAATTTTAAGTTACAATAATAAACAAGCCTGACGTGACCCACTGGGACTTTTTATTACAAAAACTACTTAGACAACAATATCTAGAGGCAAAGAGGTTTTGAGCAATAGAAAATAAGTACTTTTCCCCTCAGGAAGCACTCCTTTCTAACATATCCCAGACATAACAAAATCTGGTGGCAAATAAAACTGAAACACCTAACAGTACAAAGATTTTTTTAAATTTTTTTTTTAACATGGTGTAAGAATTATGAAATTTTTAGTTCACATCACTACAGTCCAAAATGTTACTTGAAGCAACATTCAGGCTCATGGTATGGCCTTACACAGTTCTTCCATGTCTTATTCTTTACCTACAAATCAAATGCTGTGATACTTAATTCCCTAACAGAAATCAGCATATTCCCAGAAGTTCTATGAAACCTCCAAAGAAAAACAAGAATTTAATAAAACTTCCTAGATTTGATTAATATACTGTACACAGCTGCTATTCTTGATTCACTTCAGTCACAGCCTTTTACTTGGGTAACACTGCTCTTCTCACACATACAATTGAAGAGATAAACTGAGTATTTTCCATACATTTGCTAATATATTATCCTATAATAAGTTTGTTAAGCTCATTCAAGTCCCAAAGATTACAAAGTAAAAGGATGCATACACTTGATGTCTCAACATAGGTGTTCAGTAAATAATCAGTGTATATCACCCCACCTAGATCTAACAGCACAGCTTCCTCTGGTGTGCACAAGCCCCAGTTGCTTAGTACCATCCCTTGGTGGCCTGAAACAGGGGAGAGTTTAATTTATTAAAAATACAGGACTATAAATCGTTTTTCCCAGTGATTCAGACATCTCACTTAAGGCATAAATGAGGTACAAAAAGTGTGTGTGTACAAATAATTCATTCTTTTTTTGAAAGCTACCATAGAGAGACACTTACTGTTGACCAGAATGACAGCTCCTGTTGAAGCAAACAGAGCTGAGAAGAAGATAACAGACCATTGGATTAAAAAATTGAAGTCGTGTTAGTGTACCTCTTTAATAAAACTCCTTAGTTACACAGAAATTAATTTTGTGCTGAATGTTCCTGTGAGCTGTTGTAACTCATTGACTTCAATGATGTCACCTCATGGATGAATTTGCCTTTCAGTTTTACTGAGGTTCCCAATTCCTGATAAAGTTTATCTGCCAGTGTGGAGCTGAACAGGAGGACTGGGTCAATAAGGAGCTATGTCCCAACTTCAACTATGGCAACAACTCTCCTGGCCTTAAAAGGGCTTCAGAACACATCCCCACAAATCTCATTATCAGAGCTGCTAAAAAATAAGTGTGTGTCAGAGCTCCAATGAGTTCTGACATTTTAAATGTTCCCTGCAATTCAGCAGATAATTTTGTGCTCAAACACAGTTTTTTACAAGCTTAAACTCCTACCACTGCAGTTCTTCACTACACCTTTTCTGCCGGCCCTGTGGTCACCTATATATCAGTTTACACAAGATTATTCTCATATCTTATCAGTGCCTTTCTCTTGGTGGACTGTTCAAAAACCCTCCTCTACCCAGCATTGCTGGCATCCTTAATAGGCTGGGAACAGTGCATCTTCAGGAAAATAAGGCTAGACCAGGATCATTCTATTCAAGGTTAAACTTGACACCTCTAACAATGCAAGATGTAATAGCCTAAAGCACTAGGAAGCTATTTTACCATCATCTCAAAAGTTTAATATGGTTGGATTTAGACCAGTTAAGTTCCTCATACTTAAGGAAGGGATGCTCTGACATCCAAGACAAGAGCTCAGTTAGGTAGAAAAGCTTCCAGTTCAGTCTATTTTAAAACTATTAGAGCAAAAGGTACATTTGCTAAGAGCAAAAACCATAGATATTCCTGCAGGCTCCAGGTGAAATGATGGCTCAAACAATTGTGACTTCAAACCAATGTTGTATTTATTACCACAGATCACAACTGTGCTACCTGTTCATTCAACTATGTGCCCACTACCAGGGCAAATAGTGTTTAGACAAACACCAGATGCCCAGCAGCATAGGCAGCAGAAGACAGTTGTAACAGGGCATCAGCAAGCAAGGAAATCTTTTCTATTTCTGAGATCTTGGTACACGGATTTCCTCCCATCTCCCAAGATTTTGAAGTCTTCACAACTAAATATGTGCTTTATATAGCGGAGAAATTTGCATATGTTGGGGATATCAAGAAAAGAAGCCACAGCACCAGACAAAAAAATATTTAGTTTTGAAAAGAACTTGAACACTATATCCATAAAGGCAGGCAAAATCTAATCAAGTGATACTGCGAGATTTGCAGACACGATGTTTTTAAAGGGAAACAGTCTGTATCCTTCAAATGTTTTTTAAAATTCTTCATTCAAAAAAATATTACAACAAATAAGACTAATTTTAATGTGGAGATAAGCACTTTTGCACCAAACAAATGAGATGGCTATAAAAACGCACATAAAACTAAGCAAAAACCTTCTTGCTTCAGACTGATTATATTCAAACTGAAATAAAAAATATTAATAAATCAAAAAGCTATGGCCTTAAAGAACACAGACGTGTTGGAAATGAAAACACCTTCTCAACATTCAGTCCCCTCATACCAAAATTTCCCGAGTTCTATGAATCTTTATAAGCAGAACTTCTGCTCTAGAGGGTTTGGTCTGATTCAGGCTTCTTGAAAATGTAAGAAGAGTCCATTACAGCTGCTGTATTCACTTTCTGGCTGGGGTATTAGGTTGGCTCTGCCTTTTCTCTGTCATCAATAGGTCATGTAGGTCACCAGGAACTTTACTTCAAGAAGGTCTTTTTGCTCTCCTTCTAGATTTTAAAACCAAAGACAGAAAGAAGCCTTTCCTGTGTGATCCACCATAGCAGTAGCAATAATCTTCCAAGTCCCTACTGAAAACTGCCTCACATGGAAGCCATTGCCATAAAAGGACACCATTTTAGCCCCTCTGCATTGCTGAGAAGTCAATGAACTATTTGCAGGATCCCCCAGGAAGATAATTGCTCATTAAAAACAAGAAAGCTGGAGAGCAAGCTTATCTACCAATTCCAAAAGCCATCACGGGGCACAGGAGGCCAGCTTATACCCTTATGTCATGAGTCTCACAGCATTAATCTTTTCATGACACAGACTGAAGCTGCTGGGAAAACCTGCAGGCACCACAGTGTCCCCAGCAGCATTTCAAGGCCACTGACACAGCACAATTCATCAGTGTGTGCAAAACCATGTTCCACAGAAGTTATTCAGCTCCATCTCTACCTTCCCTTTATAACCATACACTCACACCTACAGTGCAGCACACCTGCACTGGCTTCCCAACAGCTTGGAAAGGTGTAGGATAGAATCAAGGGAGGAACAGAATGAATAAGTTCAGTTACAGCTTTTTCCTTGGGAGACGGCTGTCAACGACCTTCGTCTCCTGACACTGTACACAGAGCCAGCCCCTTGCTCACCCCTGAGTGTCTGCCAGCTCCTCTTCCCCCTGAGGTACGAGCAGGGGCCATGCCACGAGCTTTTATTTTCCTCTAAGAAAGAGGCAGACTAATTGAGTTTGCCAGAAAGACACACAACACTTACACAGCTTTCACTTCAGGGATCTTATGGCCAGTTACATACCATTTCAAACAGAACTAGAATTGTAACATGGCACAAGAATGTATCTACAGACTTTCAAGATTATTTTAGAGCCAGAGGCCACAGTGTTTATAGTTTCGTGGAAGGGTAGGGAAGGTACAAACCCTGTTTCCCTTCTCTTCTGAAGAAATTAAAGCACAGATGCCAAGATTTGTTTCTGATGCCTTACACTGATTTCACTCAGAGAGGTGACTCCCCTTCAGTGTGTTCTACCCTGCACATCCAGCTGGCCAAATCAGCTGCCACTCATCTAATGCTCACACACATCTTCCCAGTAGTCCCCTCTGAATATGGGACATGGGTGCCACACTTCAGTTCTCACCTTTCTCTTCTCAGACCTTTCAAGATTCATGTGTAAATACCAGCTATTTGCCTACTGCTATACTAATCTTGTTTCCCCATTCAATCTCTCCACGGTATTTTTCTTCTCATCTATCATATTCTACCACACACAAACTCTTCTGTTTTGCCAATCACTTTCAGCACACTTGTGACGCAAAGTCCTGAAGCATTCAAATTCCACAGATGCATCTTCCCTCTATTGTCTGTCTCTAGACAACAATTCAGGCAACAGAATACTTCTCCAATGAGACCATTTAGCAGAACCTATAGGAAATACCTGGTTTTGTTCCCGGTTACGTAAATTTCATCATTCACACACCTTTTAATTCAAGTTATTGGAGCAATGTTTAAGATACACAGTGAACTGATATGCCAGAGAATAGAACCAGAATAAATCCTTCTGTCTGTGGAAATAGAAACAGGTTTGGCACAGATCCCTTATTGAGTAGTTTCTACCTCACAGGGAAAAAAGCATCATCTTAAATTTCATGAGGCATTTCCTTCTGAAGACTGAAATACTGCAAGATCCAATGTAAACCTATTTGCTGATACAGCTAAAGAAACTTACTCATCTCTGCAGGTACAGAAGCCAGAAAATCCCCACCACATATTCCACTTAAGTGAAGCAAATGAGTTTGTTTGGCAGTGTACCAGTAAGCACTCCCAATGCCTTGGCAAGTTCTGAATACATCTCTAAGTTATAACAAGCGAGATAAAATCTTCAGAAAACGTTCTCTTTTAAAAAAACAAAAAAAAAACAAAAAAAACAAAACCACAAATGTTTAAACTTAAATTTAGCATTTTGGAAGTTATGAGAGGAATCTAATTGTCTGTATACCAGTCCTACATCCACAAATAATAGGCATTCTTAAATTAAAGACAGATTTGCCGATTTGCCAGTATCAGCTTTTGTCCTGCTGCAATGATAAATTTTTGGATGCAAAACTCTTCAACACTACAGCATAGGGTCACAAAGTACTTTTACAAATGGCAGTAACAGTTTATGTTGTTTCTTTTATGAAGAAAGTCAGGAATAGCAACAACCAAAATACATCATGCATTCACAGAAATTCTTCATTCTACAGGAAAAGCTGCAAGCCAGCAGAATTTCATGGAGAATAAGTCTACTTTGGCAAGCCATGCTACACAGTTTTCTTCAGCCAAAAGGCTTTCACATGTACTTTGTTTCTCTTCACCCTATCAAACTGGGGATGGGGATTCCTTTTGCTGTGCATATGGTGTAGATATGAAACTTCGTAGAATGGATCCTCACACCAGAGATTTTACTTAGTTAAGCTAAAACAAGCATACAGGAGATACCGCAGAAACTGTATTAGAAGTATATGCAAAACAAGCATATGCATTGGAGGTGAGAAGGGCACTAAATTAATTACTTTAGTGTCTCCCTAACAGAAGTGTTAGCTCATATACATTAAGATTATAATACAGAAAAACTCTCAATATGAGCCCTTTGTTAGTGGTCATAAAACACTGAATAACTGAGTATAGATTAAGTTCTCAATAGGGAAAACAACTGTCATCTTTTAAAATAGTTTGAGAAGGCTCTACAGTCTCAGTAAATGTCATTAATTTCTCCCTAACACTGATGTCAACATGCATTTTAAATGTCACTAATGATCATTAAAGGAAGATTTTCATCCCTATCACATTCTCAGGGAAGGAAAAAAAAAAGTGAAAAAAAATGACCTCTTGCTCAGTTCTCCTACCTGCCCAGAGCAAAATGCAAATGCAAGCAGTAGGAAATAAGGTCTTTGGCTGACCTT
>WAAG01037728.1:35507-87524 GCA_013390105.1 Tichodroma muraria | reverse complement strand
AAACAGTCAATCCCATGAGAACTCCAGAATTACATTTTAGACAGCTCTCCTGACATCAAGTGATGTCAGCTTTGACAACTTACTGCCACTGTGAGCTAAAATATCCTGATAGTGGTATATAAATTTTTCTCTCAATACCACCTCCAAGCCAAAATCCTTACTAACACGGAGCTTGAATAGGCCCTTCCTGGACTGTTCTCTGAGAGACTGTTTTGGGAGAGCTGAGGAGGAAAGGGTCATTTCTTTTAATTGTAAGGATGTGGCAGTTGGGAAAATTTGTATTCATACAGTATTGTGCAGCTGTTTGGATGGGAAGCCTCATGGGATATGTGATACACTTTGAATGTTTTTTATTTTAGTTTTTCATTAAATATCAGGGCTGCTGAAAAGACAAGATAATATTTGGGTAGATCTATAATATAAATGGAAGTAAACAGATGCGTTAGCAACCTGCTTGTGTTCTTAAACATATCTTGCTCTTGCATCTGTCTGTCCTTGCTACCGTTTCCTTTTGTTTACCGCAGTGAACTGGGATTAATTTGATCTGACATTTTAAATCTGGGCTTGGTCAGCAATGCTGACTTTTTGAACACTGAAAGTAGTTTTCTCTGTATCAGCATGCAGAAGCTGATGGATCATGGATGCGTAAACTCCATTTTGGTCCTTTGCTTATTCTGCTTATGAAGTCATAGGTGGAAGCAGTTGTTTTGTGATACTTTCCTGCCACTTATATAACAGATCTTGGAAGTGAAGCTGAGGTTAAATAAAAGCTTTGTGAAAATTTGATTGATTTTTACTGCCATGGAGGAAATCATGAAAGTGGAAAAGACATAATATGATCAGAGACAGACAGGAACTATTAGTTTGTAAAATTATTTCTACATTAATTCTCCTGCTGTTAAGACTACAGAAGAATCCTTGTTGGTGATTGTAGTACAGTGGTTTCAAACCTAGCAGTCGGTGTGTTTGCTGCCTGTGGCTTAAGATCTTTGCCTCCTCATCACTTTAGGTGGCATTTCCTCGTGCACTTGTTCATGTCATTTGCTCATGTCTAGCCCACAGTCACCGCTGTCAAGGCTGGATGCCAAGAAAGGCAAATTTCACTCACAAATTTCCACCCAGACAAAGTTTAAATCCAGTTAGATGAACCAGGCTTCTCATTTTAGACTCTGATGCTCTGAAACAATACCGGACCTACACTCACTGCAAGAAATAGGCATCATTTGATTTTTCCACATCAACTATGTATTCCCCAACTGGTGAGTAAGTTTAATTTTACCCTCTGATTACCCATAAGCACTGATATTTTCATCATCTTGGACTGATGACAGCCCATGATTTACACGTAGCAATGCGGTTCTGAGAGGTCTCAGAACCATCAGAATATAAAGGTTTAATGACTGGATTGCACATTCTCTCTCCATGATAGAAAATAAGACAACTGAGTCGGCTTTCAGGCAGATTACATAAGCCCAAGTTAAGTGGTAGAATAAAAATGACTGATATTCCTTCTTGACTTAAATATAGCACTAAGTAGTATGCCCTTGAATTCTGCATAAAGTAATTTCCTCCTCTTTGGTTACAGCTAGGGGGCATTCTGAATGCAAATAGAGTCAGCTTTGCATTTTTAATATTTCTTATACACATAATTCACTGCCTCGGTTTAGAAACATTATTGCTACCTCTTCTGTGCATTTAAATTATTTTGCACCTCTGAACTTTCATATTAACTTTAATGTCAGCTCTTAAAGTGTATTTTGTACAGGCAAGCATGTGATCATGGCTCTTGAAATTCACTGATTGCACAAATGTCCATCCAGGCACAAATAGAGTGTACAGTTTAACCTGTGTCATTTCACTGGGGTGTGTGTGGGTTCACTAACTGCACACGTAGTTATACCAAAGCCCTGAAAATCAATAGGTAGCAAATGGGAGCAAAGCAAGAGCAATCAGTATTAGAATACCACATTTGTGTGTGGTCCACTCTGCATACATAACCCACAGGCATAATGAGGATTCCAGCTGATCGATAGGAAACAATGCTTTTTTAAAAGTAGCTTTCAAAATAATAGAAATTATGGACGGAAGAATATGACCACAATGGAAGGAAATCTATGCCCTTGCTAACGTGGAGTTAATTAATGCATTCCAGAAGACCAGAGAGTATGAGATGATTCTGAGCAAGATTTACTTCATTGCATTTTTCAGAAGAGAGAGGTGGTTGTGGCCATCTCCTTTGACCATGAATGTGCCTGAGAAATTTTTTCACCCCAGAGGAAAGGAGGTGAAGATTCACAGCATCCTGTTTGATTCTTCAAACTTCTTCAGTTACTGGTTGATGTTGTCACTGCTTGAAACCACGGATCTCAGGGAGGTGACTCGTTGATGGCTTTGTTCATCTCTGCTGATACTGTTTGTGGGGGCATAGATCTGTCTCTTACTCACTCCATGCAGGAAACGGTGCCAGAAACATCCTCTCTATTGGTCCCACTCCTCTTGCAGCCCATCAGAGCAGGAAGGTGGGGATCTAGCTGTGCTCCTTCTTTTGAAGAAATACCTTTCCTGTATGAGAGTCTGAGATGGAGAGTGAATGGGTTCATCTCATCTCCTGCTCCACCCCATCCCTACCAGACCAATGTGGTTGCACAGCAGAATACATGGCAACGTCTACTAAGTGTTTCCCTGGAAGCCTCTCCTAAGGGTGGCAAAACTGAAGGTGGACTGAATCAATTACAGTCTTTTGAGTGCTGACACTTGTAAAGTCAGCATGACTGGTATTTGGATCATAAACTGTGCTTCCTATCTTAAAAAAGACTATAAACAAAATATATGGCCAAGATCTCTCTTAGTTTGACTCTACTGACGATTTCTCAAAATTTTCAGTTGAAAATCAAGCCCGCAGCCTCCTGCATCACAATTGAAATAGAGCCCTGCCTCTAACTCTAATTTCCCATCAATTTACACCAACGTAAGCCCAATGGTACGGTGGAAAATCCACCCCCAGAGTGCACAGATTTTGTGTACTTTACACAGGCTGTTGTAGCTCTGCAAAGCCAATGCAGAGGCTACGCCAGGGCTGACAGTCACAGGCATGCCTGGCAAAAGCCTGAAAGTGTTTCCTGGCTGCAGATGAGTGCCATGTTCCAAAGATGATGACTGCTCTTACTGAAAAGGAGATTGCCTCTGGGCTGATCGTGCCCTATCAATCATCACCTTAGACCCCACTCCTGAATCTTTTCCGCTAAGTAGGTGGTGGGGTTAGTCTTCTGTTTGATTTCTCTCCTCTCACCTGAAATAGCTACTGATGAAGTTATAGTGGGAAATAAAATGAGTTCAGGGTTTACGCTAATGTTACTGGTGGCACTGTGAGTGAGGAAAAACTGACTTGCAGACTAGACAGCCATAAGGAGTCACTATGATGAAATCAGTGCTCCTCAAAGTTGGTCTCAAAGCTGAGACCAGAACTTGGGACATAAATGAAAATGCATTGTGTGTCATCAGTGCGCGTGGCTCCCAGCAGCACCCACTGCATTAAATGGGGAACTGCAGCTGGAGCAATGCAAACAGCTCAGGGTGCAGTGGGTGATCCACCTGAGAAGCAGCCAAGGTTGCCCACATGTTCCCATCCTTCTGCAGTGAATTACTGCCCTTCAAGTGGGATGTTGTCACTGGCCCTGCAGCCACTCTGGGTCCATCTCCAGGTAAGTGAAACACGTTCATTTTGATCACTCCTGTCGTCTGACTGTGACAACATCTATCCACCCTGTTTGATGCAATAGGTAAGGCAGCTAACTTCGTAATTGCAGCAGCTGTACCTAACAAATACCTGACTTGAGCCTTATGTCTTTGTTTACTGGACAAACCAAATGAAGAATTCAATTTGGATTGAATCAGCGGTTACTGTTATTACTTTAAATGGCAAAATAAATATCCTACTTCGACCTCTGCTCTAATATAATAGATTCATTTAATACAAAATGGCCAACCTTAGATGCAAAAAGAGCAACTTAAAATTGAAGTAATTTGTTTTGTGGCTCTTGTAAGAGGAAGCCTTGGGATCTATTCATGCTGACTACCCAGTAGCCTAGTGGTTAGAACACATCTAAAATGGGAATTTCATTCCCCATTTCACATCTAAATCAGGAATTCTGCCTTCTGCTTGTCTCTCTGAAGGCAGTTACAGTCTTGTCCTCAAGAAAAGCTTCACCACCTGCAGTGCTAAGGCATGGAGATAAAAGTCTGTATGTAATTTGGGGTACAGAGGGTTCATGATGGGTTGATGCTGCTCTCTTTGAATAAATTGTTGAAAACAGGATCCTTGTCTTTCACCTTTAGGTGAATACGTTACCTGAAAACCCAGGGATTTCTGCTTTAAATATTTGGAGGGGTGTAGGGGCATATTTCAATATATGCACTATATAAGAACAAAATTTCTCAGCTAAACATTCATATAAAGACTGGTACGGACAAATTGCTTGTTAGAATTGGTTAAAATACTTCACTTGTCTTTGCAGGAGTTTTGAGGATAAATTGCCAGTGTGGACAATACTCAATGCAAACTTTGCTGTAAGTACCAGTACATTTTTATTATTTGGTGAGTTCTTTTGTAAAGCAGCTTGTAACATAGCAGGTGTCGTATTGTACTAGTTGCCACTACATTGAGCCACAGGAAAGTCTGTATTTGGGCAGCTGTTAAGATCTCTCTTACCATATTTTTTTCATTTTTCCTTTGCCCCAGAAAAAGTTGGAATTCTTCAAAAAAGTGACCTCCACAGGCACCATCTCTCCTCTTATTTATTTCTCCATTCGGCTGTCGTTCATTACATTAAAGGTTATTTTTTTAATGAAGCACTATGGGTAGGGAGAAATAACTTTTACCTTCTGTTCTAATTGATGAATGATGTGTTAACTAATCAGAAAGCTTTTCTATAGCCACCATTAATGCAACAGATGTATGTGGCTCAGGAGAGATTTGTTGAACAGCTTCAACCTTTAAGTGCAGAGGATAAATGGGTGGTGACATCATTATACCTTGACAAACAGAAATTATATCATTCTCTTTTTTTCATTACTGATGGTTGATTTATTTCTGTGGTTTTCATTTTCATGAGATCCATTCATTGTTTCTGCAGTTAAAACCTTTGAAAATTGCAATATGCAACTAAAGTGGTTATAATAATTTGCATGTGATCTTCAGCATGTTATCTTTTGAAGTTTTCTCCTGAAAGTTACTTCTAGAGGAAAAATAGTATGATGTGGAGTAAGACAAGACAAAAAAAACCCCTATTTGAAATTCATCCTTGGGTTTGTTTTTAAGCTAGCCACATAAACAGCACACAGGGAGTCAGAGGACACTTGATGTGGTTATAAAGCACCTACATTGGTTGCTGAAGGATTTTATTTTTGCAGTGAACTTGAAGCCTTAGAAGATAGACAGTTTTTCTGCACAGCAGTTTTGTGCCATAATAAACAAGCAAATGATCCCCTCTCACCCATCTCTCCTCAGTATATTTTGAGCTCTTACCTTGTTTGATTGCATTTCTCATACAGTCACTGAGATGGATCAGAATTTCCCTGAAAATTTCGGTTATTACTGAAGATTGCATTTTTTCCACTTTTACTGCAGCTTACAAATCAGAAACTAAAAATAAAGTGTGCATCTGTTTGGATAATCTATTTCTCCAGAACAGATTAAAATGACAGAATAAATCTTGGACATACTTGGAAGAGCTTTGAATGAATTATAACAAGAGATGAAAACAAGGTGAATTTTGCTTGGCTAGGACCTCAATGAGGGAATTAAGCTGATGCTGGGTCAGGGCAAAGTTTGCAAGATAAAACAGTGGTCCTTAGAGTCTACTTCAGAAGTATAAACGACAGATTAAAGTTGACATTTCTGCCAGAAGACCTTTACATACACTGGGGAAAGAAAGAGATCAAGGTTAGTTAGAAAAGAAAGTCAGGAAGACAAAATTCATATAGAAGATCTCATGGGTGTGAGCAGCGTTTCCCTGTCCACAGCCACAGCTTGGAAAACAAGGACTGAATAAGTGCCTATTCTTGTACCCTGCAGTAGGGGCAGGCAGCACAAGGATAAGATGTGCTGGCAAGTTCTCTGCTTTTTCAGGTCCTGGGCAAGAGTTCTTAGGTTGAAACTTTCCTGTGTGAGAAAACCTTAAATAAAAAAAAAAAGACCTTGAACATGTTGACTGATCCTGAGAAGAGCTGATGAGCTAATCCCAGCATGCAATCCATTTTGAAGGGATACATAGTCCAGGGCATGGAAAGGAAAGAGCTGGTGGCTGCCTCTGCTAATGATGCTACTGGTATCACTGCTGTTCTGGCCAGGAGTGGTAACAGGAAAGTAACAGTGGAGTACTCCTGTTCCGGGGCTGCTTTACTGAAATTTAATGTAAATAAGTGTCTATTTATGGTTTTGGGAGTCAAATCTTAGTGTTCCACTTGCTGTCAGCCAGCTGCCTTTAAAATGGCAAATTATCCTAAGTGCAAGAAAGGAATGAAGATGCAATTTAATGTAGATATAGAAAGTTTAAGTTCTGTCACTAAACTACAACTAAATCCATTCTGGAAAAAGCTGTGCTTAGCTTCACAGGAAGGAATGCATTTGCTTCAGTAACAGCAACGAATAAAATAGTGGTCTTGTTTTTACAAGAGAACTGGGAACAGATGATCTTTCAAGTTCCTTCTGGCCTTAAATCTGTGAATCTAGGAAATGATGCTTCATTTCACACTCTAAGTCATTAAAAACACACTTTCATTATTGAAGTAATCACATTTCTTGGAAATGTGGCTACTACCTGCTAAGATGATATACCAGATGATCAGTGCTTTACTGAAATTCGTGAAAAGAGCAGTGTTCTTTACCAGAAGTCTTCTTTTTTATTATTTCCACAAGCTCACTGGAACTCTAAAATATAGAAGACCACTCAGTGTTATATATCATAAAAAGACAAACTTAGCAAGGTAGGTCTTTGTGTGAATCCCCTTCCCCATAAGAACAAGGAATGTATGAAGCTCTCACAAAAAGGGACAGATAACTCATGAGAATATGCAAATAACTCATACAAAAAGAATGTTACTAGCTAAACATTAGCTAGTAGTTTTAAATAATTTTAGACACATTTCAAAATACTTCTCAATTGTTTTCTCAGTACTGGAATCATTCCCATCATACAACTTTCTAATTGGAGTGCACATCCTTACCCTGCACCCAATGAGGAGACCTTGGGGCACAGCTGGATTTCAGACAAGATTGTTCCCTAACCTTAAGGCACTGTACTGGGTCAGACTGGTCTTTTCTATTACATCTTTTTATGGTTTGCTGGGGAAGACAGAAAGATACTCTAAAAACCTCTGCAGCATCTTACAAAGTTACTGCTCAATCCCCATGTGCTATAAATGTGTCTTTGCAAGAGAAAACATTAGGCAGGCACTGTTTTCAGGTTTGTTTCTTTCAGTACCAATCCAAGGGTGAGGGACCAATTTAACCTGAATTTCGTGATGGTGCTGTGAAACATGACCAATTAAACACATCCAGTGAGCCTCCCTGTGAGCTCCAGTGCTGGTACTGCGAACTAGCATTCACCTTCCTATGCATGGGGCTGTGCTGACACAAAACTCCATTTCACACGGGCATTTCTGGGTAAATAACAAGCTCAACCAGAGACGATGAATAAAGGAAGAAAGCAATTTTTCATACTGAATGATACAAGGTAAGACTGATTTAATGAAACAATTTGCTTGAGAAAGTGAGTGCAGTAAAAACTTCTGGTTTTGATGAGCTGTCTCTCCAAAGAACTGGATATACTTTAACAGTATCATTTCTGATTTATATGCTGTTGCCAGATAAATTTTCTTCTGGGGGAAGAGCAGAATTCTCTTTATTTAATGTACCATGTCTGGAATGTGGACTAGATTCAGCTACATGTCGCTTATAATTATTTATGTAACTTATTAATCACTGGGCTGTCACTCAGCTGTTTATAAAACACAAAAGAACACTTGGAGCCTGAAAAATTACATTTTTCTTCCCCTGCACCTCCCCAAAGGCCTCTTTGCACTTCTGAGGAGACCTCCATTTAAATAAAAATCTCTTACCCGATCTAAGAAGGAACTCTGTAATGATAATTTAAAGAACACACTTGTACCTTATGCTTGGGAACTGAAAGATTTGGTTTAAGGTGCTGTAAAACTTTCTTTTCAACTTTTCCAACCAACGTCCTTGGGTCTTTGTTTAGTTTATTTTCTCAAATAGGTCATGGATAGGGTCCTCTTTTGCTTGCTCAACAACCTGTTTTCCCAATACTCAGAGCATTTGGAAAACGGCAGCATCTCTCAGATTGCTACCTCAGTATCATGCCTGCTTGAAACTGGTCAATGCACAGAAAAGCTAAGATGCTCAAACACAGACATGGTCACACCTACTCACACCCTTGTTTCACACATCTCATTTCACTCTGTGAAGAGTTAATCTGTGTGCCTTTGAGCAGCTCTCTCCTGAGCTCCTCTGCAGGATAGCTCACTGCTTGTCTTTCAGGGGAAGGTGCCGTGCCAGTTCAGAGACCAGCGTCCGGGCTTGTAAATGATGCGCAGAAGAGCAATGATTCCATTCAGCTGAATTACATTTAAAATTTGATTATGAATGGCATCTTTGAGGCAGGCTATTCATCATTCGATGTCCTATGTGGGTCTCAATGTCTTGAAGCTTCATAAAGGCAATTCATTAAACAGCTTTTGCCAGACCAAGAGGTGACTCAGCGGGCTGGTGAAAAACAGTGGCTGGCACCCCACTACTGGCCATGGCATTCCTGCATTATTGTCTAGGGCTGCAGTATGTTGGCAGGGTGCTTGTCCTTTTGGTGCCTCAGTTCAGCAGTGGGGTAATGGCCTCACCAGAATTTACCTGCTTTCTTACCCATTTGCTGGGCTGTCTAGCAACATGTTTTCAATTTTTGCATGAAAGGCTCCACATTAATCCATGCCACAATTTGCTTTGTTTGCTTTCACCACTAAAATTACTTGTTTCCCCCAAAGATCTGCCATCTGTCACTATTCACCTTTTACATTTTTATGCTCCACAGTTGAGCAAACACCAATGCCTGAATAACTCTATTTCCCATTATCAGTCCTTGGAAGTGCCCCAAGGTTAAGGCAGTTGTGATGTCTTGCCCCTGGCTGGACTCCCTGAGACCTCAGGGCTCACGCTGTAGTCTTACCCTCTCTGCAGCCACTAAAAGTATCCTGGGTCTTTTTCTTCACAGGGGTTTCCCAGTCTTAAAAAAAAAAAAAAGAAAATTAAAAAAATTAGTTCTGTCTGCCCCATACTGCCATAATCTGGCAGATGTAACATAGAATTGTAGGAGGGAGAAGCAGAGAGATGAGACATTGTCTGGGTGGATGTGGGCAGCTGATGGGGACTGCTCTCTGCTCTCTACATGGGTAATGATATCGTGATATCGCTGGCTATCTTTGTCTGCACTTGACAAAGGAAAGGGGCAGACCCTGGGTGACAGCTGGGACGTGCAGTTGTGAGGGACAAGCCAGTGTCTGAGTAGCCAGTTGCAAATGATTTTTGTGTTTTCATAATCCTTGTGAGTAATATCCTGTCAAAGTCTTCATCAAAAGTTATTAGTCCCTCCATAAACTGGTACTTCAATATGTAAACTTGCCTTGTAATTAATTTTATGAGCTATGCCCCTGGCACCATAGAGCTCTTATTTCATTTTAGGAGCATAATTGATTAGGCTTCCTGTTGCTGTGATGTAGACCAAGGATGTTGCCACCAAACGAGGAGTAATTTGTGACAGCTCGTTTATGAGGAGATATCTACTGTTTGCCAGCATTGAGCATACACACAAGGCAAAGAAAAATATTTTGTATTGCTACTGCTGTGCACTGCTTGAAGTTAAAAAAGCAAAAGGAAAAACAAAGAGACTATAATTATACAGCCAAATTAATATGGTTAATTATTATATATTAGTACAGCATCTTTTATTCTTCACTGAAAAGGTTTTTGTTCTCTGCTGAATTCCTTTGAAGATGTTTGTCTCAGTAGAGTATCAGATAACATTCCTGTCTGGGCAACTAGATTTTGCATTGCTAAAATTTTCTTGTTTCAATTGTATCAGATACTTTTCTCTACTTCCAATGACTGTTATGGCACAATAAAGTCTCTCACCCTGATACAACTTTTAACAACTGCAGAGTCCATCTTGGTGACAATGGTTTAAGTTTTCCTTTCTTTTCTCTCCCTGTTTAATATTTGGGTCAATGTTATCTCAGAGAAATATGCTGGACACTCATACTGTATTAGGTTAATTTATGGCTAACATAAATGAAGCAATATTTCCTGTGGGTAAGGTCAAAAGGGCTTTGTTTTCTATTAATTAAAAGTAGGCTCATATAAGACAATGCATGTAAGTAATAAAGACTTAATACTTATTTGTGTGGCCGTAAAGCAAAGGAGTAGGTGACTCATAGACCACCAGTCATAGCTGCAGTCTCTCCCCGACCCTGACAACCGATCAAAAAAAGAAAATGTATAATTTTGTCCTTTCCATTCCTTTTTTACGAGAGCCAGAGAAGTGAGCTGAATGCCCAAGAGAGGCAAGTCCTCGGTTGCTGCAGCCCCTTAAAGCCTGTTAGCACAAGGTTGAAACTAAGTGTCTGGTGCTTGCTGCCTCTCCAGGGGAAACGAAGTATGGCTAAATTCAACTGGAACTCTGTCTGAAATAATAAAAAAACAAAAACAAAACAAAACAAAACCTCCACAAAATCTCAGAACCCGGATGTTTAGAAAATAAAACTAAGACAATTTCAGAGGGAGAGTCAGAAGAAATGAGAAATGCTACCCTCCAAAACTGAAACAGAATGATAAATTACTTTTGCCTTTCTGAAGCCAAGCTAGAAAACCTCTGCTCACCTCTATTATCTACTTCTGGTCTCTGAAGATGCATTACCATATTAATTCATTGTGTTATACAATTTGAGCAACTAAATGAGTTTACCTCATGCCCTCTTAATAGAATTTTCTTCTAATGCTAACTTTAAGTGATATGTTTGGGGGGATACTTCAAGCAGAATGCATCACAAAAATTTATTTAGACTCAATTTTGTTTACAAATTATGACTTAGCCCTTCTTGATAAACAGAGTGTAGAAAACACCCAGCCTCTTTGTGGACAAAATATATCTCGGCATTGGAAGCACCACTATTTCCTAAGTAATGTGAGGTTTTACTGGGACTCAGGCGAGGTAGGAGGATTGTTTGTGTGAAAAGACAACCAGCAGATCACAAAGGAAATGACATACATAGTGAGTTGGGGTGGCTACATATGGAGCCCATCAGAATGGGTGGAGAGGTGCTGTGACGTACGTGTGGTCAATTGGCTGCATCACGAGGGGGCTCACCAGGCAGCAGGCTGCTGGACACTGGGCTTGGGCCAAAGGCCAGCCTGCAGTGCAGAACACCAGGAAGTGTTTTCCAAGCATTGAGAGTGTGGAAAAGAGGAACAAAAATGGGTCAACTCAATTTTGACAACATGGTTCCTATCAGGACAGGAATTTTATGTGGCTGTGGTACCAACAGGGATCTTCCATCCGGGTACTGGCTACACTTTTTTTCTATATGCGTATGTATCTCTATGTACATGTAAATGCACACAAAAATATGCTTACAAGCAGTTTAAAAACAGAAGCAGAAATGTGGTCTGCGGCCTCATTTCTTTCTTTGTTCCTTTCCCTTACCCAAGAGACCGAGGAACTCGTATCTCGTGGAATCTCCCCAGGATTTATGAACTGATGAGCCTACCACTGTAAATGTGACCCTATCGCACACACAAAGGTTTCAAAGAGTGAGAAGCTTCATTAGAAGCTCTTCATGAAGCTGGTCCACAGTTCTGCTTGTTCTCATTCCTGGGTTTCCTGCCAGTGCCTTCAGCTACTCAAGAATATTTCTGTGCATACTGAAAAATTTTTATATATTCCACTTTTAGCAGAGGTGAATGTTTTTCAAAATAACCATTGTGTGGCTCCCCTCTATTCACTTGGGCCTCATTCAGGAAAGCCTTGAGTAGCTGAAGTATATGCACTTCTGTATTTTTCTGAAACACAGAAAATGGATGTAGTTCCATGGAGTAAGTTCCCATTTCAGTCATCCATGGGAGGAACACAGACAGTACTGTGCAATTTAGGTATCTAAATTTTAAACACAAATATTTTGCAAATAACCTGAAAATCATTCATTCAGTGTAATGATTATCAACAAATTCTGACTATTAGAAATAAAAAAAATAATTTCTCTTGTTGGCACAAGAGAACTACAGGTTTTCATTCAGTAGAATTGTATGAATATTTCATTCAGTAGAATACTCTCATGTATGAAGTCAAGGACCCACGTAAAGTTTTTAGGCCTGAGGAATACATCTGGAACTATGCTTTTGTCCATGAACAATGGAAACTCCAATACTATGGACAGAATTATCACCTTGTTTCAAAAACCCAGTAATTGATACTACTAATGAAATTGTTCTGCTTCAGATTCTTGAAATATAACAGCAAGATCAACCTAGAATCTTCCGTTGGCTCTCGCGGTTGTTTACCCCTCTTGGAGCTTTGGTTTTCTTAATTAAAAATCAATAGTTAGGTATTTGCTATGACTGATAGAAATCACATTAACTTACTGCCAACTGGAAATCAGCTCCTATTTGACCTTCTGATATGTATTAACCAGATTTACACTTCAAAGAGGATTTCATCCCACCTTTGTGGCATTGTCATAAATTAGTAAATAGAAAGTATCTTCATTTGATATTTTCCACTGTAAGTACATGATCAACAGAGTCTTATCTTCAGTGATTTTAACTTAATGGGTTTATCCCTGTGCTAGATATGGTTTTCATTTAAACTGACCTTGCTTTATTTGAATTACTGTTCAGATATGCACAAGTACAAATGACCTAATCTTCCAAAATACATTTTCTGATCGACATAAGCAAACAGTCTGAAGAAGCGATTATGTAAAATAAATGCTTTGGGGCAGCAAATGGGTCTATAAATAAACAAGTACTTCCTAATCGCAAGCTAAAATTGTGCCATTTTTAATAAAAAAATAGTCAAACTCAATGAATTGTAATGTTCCTGCAAGTGACGGATTAAGATTTTTTTTGCAAAACTGAGTACAGCAAAATCAAAAGCTGCACCACCTTTTTGCTAAAGTTCAGCCAGCGTAGCTGCATCTGACCAGTACCACCTTTAACTTTCCAGGTCAAATCAGAAAGAAATCATGGGGGAAAAAAGTCCATTTTTATATTTGCAATGTGTGAGAAGGAATGAGATTCTTTTGCAAGTCAGACTATTTTTTCCCCCCCAAAGTGAAAGGCAGTGCAAAAATATACCACCCTACGTACCTTTGTGTCTTTTCTATGTTTTTCCATTGACAGTAACCTGGGATCTCATTACTTATTTGGATTTATGCACCCAAATAAAGGAAGAATATTGGGAAATATTTGTTGAAAAATGTTTCTGAAGGGGAACTTTCATCTACTTTTAGTATTTGGGGAAAAAAATGATTGTTAACAGTTGGAAAGGTATTATTAGGACACGTACTATAGTTGTGTCAATGGGCATGAGAAGAAAAGTGGTAACTGAAGCTTAGTACTGGAGGTATCAGTGCAGACAAATTATTTTCTCATAGTGAATAAATCAAGAATACTCATCTAAAGATGATGGATAGTTACACAGTTATACGCTGGCATGAGCAGAGTCTCGAGTCTAGGAAAAATAAGGTGGATGAAAAGGCAAAAGTCACTTGACATGAGGAGAAATTATACTTCTGTAGCAAGAGAGGAAGAGCAGCACAATAGATATGAAAGCTGGTTAGAGATATCTATCTGTGGAAAGAAGACAAAGAGAGGAATTAATGGAGAGCCTGTGATGTCAGAGAGATGACAGGGAAAGAAAAAATCTTTTGAAAACCCCAAAGAAATGCAGGAAGAGAGAAATACAGAAATGCTACAGCTGAGCATGAACCCAAACTCCACGTACCAACCCCTCCAAAAGCTTGTGCCTGCCTTGCTCTGGCTTGTTTGCAGACACATGGGTTGGGCTGTACCTCAGGCAGGCAAGGGACACCCAGCTGTGAGGGACAAGCACTGGAAACCTGTGGAAAAGCAGTCTTGCTAGGGGAGAGAGGTGTCTGCGTGTGCGTCTGTGAGGTTTGAGAGAAGTTCTTGCAGTCCCAAGGAGAAAATAATAAGCTGCTAAAAAAATGAAAGAAATCAGACATTGCCCCTGTGCTGCTCAGAAGAAAGGTGCAGGAGTGAAACACGTTCATATTCACTTTTTAATGTTAAGGACACTTCTTTGGCTGAAGAGAAATCAAAACTAAAGAGGAAGTTCTGCAGAAATCAGTCTTCTTCTCCATGACACTGGTGGATACCAGGAGCTGCTCCACTGAAGGAAAGTGGTTCTCACCATAATAAACCAATTAGAGCAGAAAATGTCAAGTCTGGATCTGAGGTCCTCCAGGTAAGCTGTTTTCTATGCACAGCGTATACACACACCTCTGCTGTTTCCATTGGGAAGACCAGGCAAAGGGAATTCGAGCTGACAACCCCTCTAGGTCTTAAATCACCCTTTTCTTATGGCTTTCATTTTAAAGCTGGTTTCCTGCTTTCTGTTCATACCAGTGCTCCCTTGGCAGCTCAGATCTCACACCTCCACTGCCTTCTGGAGCTGGACTCTATATGAGTAGGTAGAAATGCAAATGCTCTTTGCAGTCAGCCTGCTGATTGGCTGTCAGTGTCCTGAGCTGCACTGCCTCCTTTACCAGGGAACAGAAATTCTTCCAAGTTAAATGTTCAAGATGTCTCTTACATGCGCATTTTGGGAAGATCACTATCCTCGGGTGTGATGCTGAGTTCCTGTACGTGGCGCATAGCATAGCTGGCAAATAACAAGTTGCTTTGTTTAGATATACTCATAAATGCAAATGTTCTCTTTCCTCATTTCCTTTGTCTCAGGAGGTAGTATGGATTATCAAGAAGATGCATCTTCCCAAATTTGTAGCTGTTTACAGTCCTAGAAACAAGAATGTCTATTCACATGGACCTCGATGTTCTTCCAATGTCTGCAGGTTACCATAACCCTTATGATAAAAGACTCCAGGAGAATAGATTATTTTCACCTTAATTTTGCAGCAGTTGCTATAGGGGAATTATGAAAGGAAGTATCCAGTCCTAAGTAAGTCATACTTTGCGCAAATGAAAGGCATGTCTCTATGGGACTTAGGGGTCCAGCATGGAGCCACCTCAGTGGGCAGCTGTCCCCAAGCAGGCAGGGTGGTCAGACCCTTGTCAGTGTCACCAGAGTCCCCCCAGGAAGGAGGAGGCATGTTTGTCACATCTCCAGCTGACTGCCTACACAATGTGGGCAGAAGACAAGCTTTGTTGATGCAAATACACCATTTATGTTGCTCGTGGCAGTGTCTTTCTAACTTTGATGAGTAATATGAGAAGAAAAAATGCAGTGTCCCTGGAGAAACAAGTGCTTTTTAGATTTACAAATAAGGAGTTATTTACGCATCCTTCTCTGGCAGGAAAGAGGGATAAACATGGCACAGTAGGGACAGCATGTTGAGCAAACATTTAAGCTTCATATCCAAGATACAAACTGCTTTCTTCTAAAATAAGTATGCTTGTACCCTAGAGAGAAGAACAAAAGATTAGCAAACTGAAAAGAGACACTACGTGAAGTTTTAAGTTAGATACTTACTTGCTTCTGAGTTTCTTAAAATACCTCTCCTTCGCACAGTTTGGACCATGGGAGATATTTCCATGGTGACAAATAGATATTATTTTTATTTACTGGGCAGCAGGGAATGACAATGTCAGCAGAAGACATTTCTATTCCTTTTTTTGTTTCTTTCCCAAGGGAGAAAGTATTGTAGCTAGTGAAACTAGCAGCAGCACCAACAGTTTTTCAGATCCCCTTCCCAGCCCCATTGTGATTATGTGTGTATGTTCGTGAGACGGAAGTGGCAGCAGGAACTGTGGCTGTGTCATTCTCTGATTAACCCTTTGAAGATTTTTGCTTTGTTTGGTACGCACACAGTTTCTTGTGAGCAGCACTGACTGAGAGGTATCAAGGAGATTTCAGACTTTACTCAGGGGAAAGAAATAAAATATTTCTTGCATTGGATGCCTGGCCTTTTCTTCAACCCTCCCACACACACACCTGTTCTTGTTGACAGCTCTACTACATTGGTCATAAAAATAACCGATAACTAAACCTCAGCCTTGTAGTTGATAGTACTCTGGTAAAAATAAACAAATAAATAAATAATATTTGCAGCAGGCTATGTAAAGTAGGAAAGACATTTTCAGAAGGACTCTTCTGAGCTAAGAGACCAGGGTCTGAAAAAGAAACATTTTTTCTTTTCAATCAAGCAGGTTGATTAGTTCAGAGATCTTATACTTGTTGAAATATTTTTCAACCTGAAACCCTCTGCAGCCCTTCAGGGTTTCATCAGCTCTGCTGGGGTCTTGTAGCTTAGTGCGAAAGTGGAAGGTGGTAGGTTCATTAATTGTTCCTTCTTGTACCTGTCTGTAGAAAAATACAATAGTGTGAGACTTCCCTCTCCTAGCCCCAGAAGGAGACAAGTGCCGGTACCTGGCTTCACCTTGACACCCCTGTTACTTTGGTCAGCAGTGAAGCAGAGACTCTGCTTCCCACTGGGATTCAGGAGAGGTGTAAAATTATGCCAGGAGTGTAAGGCTTTTGTGTTTGGTCCTTTCCTCCCTCCTACCTTATGTGCTTGAACCAGAGTTGGCTGGTATCTGTCAAACAGCAAGACAAGCAGTTGCATGTAGTATTAACAAGATGGGGGTAGAAGCTGATGGTAATAGTGCCAGAGTGAAAAAATGTTTCAACAGTTGACTTAAACTGTCAAGAGCAGTGGTTAGGTAAACTCCCACTGTTTTGTTTTTCTCATGCATAACATTTCTTCAGTTTTCTATTACTGGATGACTACAGAAACATGAGGCTCAAGGGGAAGAGTTTCACAAATGCTAAATGAATGTATGGATGGAGGAAAAAAAATAGTAAAAAGCAGTTATACCTACCCCTCCAAAAGAAACCCCAAACAAACAAACAATTATCTCAGGAGCCATGGTGTGCTGGTTTTGGATGGGATACAGTTAATTATCTTCACAGTTCCTTGTATTTGGCTATGATTTGTATTTATAATTTTAAAAACAGTGTTGACAACACAGGGATGTTTTACAGAATCACACAATCACAGAATAAGGTGACTTGTAAGGGACCCACAAGGATCATCAAGTCCAGCTCCTGGCTCCACACAGCACCATCCCCAGGAGGCACATTGTGTGCCTGAGAGTGTTGTTCAAACATTTCTCGCGCTCTGTCAGGCTTGGTGCTGTGACCACTTCCCTGTGGGAGCCCATTCCAATGCCCAACCGCCCTTTGGGTGAAGAGCCTTTTTCTGATATCCAACCTAAACCTCCTCTGACACAACTCCAGGCCATTCCCTCAGGTCCTGTCATTGGTCACCACAGAGAAGAGATCGGTGCCTGCCCCTCCTCTTCCCCTCATGAGGAAGTTCTAGACTGCAATGGGGTCTCCCCTCGGTCTCTTCTCCAGGCTGAACAGACAAAGTGACCTCAGCTGCTTCTTATACGGCTTCCCCTCAAGGACCTTGACCACCTTCAGTGTTGTCCTTTGGACACTCTCTAATGGTTCCATATCTTTCTTATACGGTGATGCCAAAAACTGCCCCCAGCACTCGAGGTGAGGCCACCCCTGTGCAGAGCAGAGCGGGACAATCCCCTCCCTTGCCCAGCTGGGATGCTGTGCCTGATGCCCCCTAGGACAGGGCTGGCCCTCTTGGCTGCCAGGGCACTGCTGGCTCATGTTCAGCTTGACCAGGACCCTCAGGTCCCTTTCCATGGCTCTGGTCTCCATCTTCCCCTTTCCAGCATCCAGGACTGCCCCATCCCAGGAGCAGAACCCGGCACTTTCCCTTGTTCTGCTTCATGCGGTTGATGATTGCCCAGGCCTCTCATTTGCTGAGGTCTCTCTGCAGGGCCTCCGTGCCTTGGAGGCAGTGAAAAGCTCCTCTCGGTTTTTTATCCTCTGTGAACTTGCTGAGTATCCCTTTCAGTCCTGAGTCCAAGTCATTTAGTTGCTACTGGCAGTGCATGCACAGCATCAAGGCCCTTGCTGCTTCTCACAGCACCCCACCAGAGAGTGGGTTGGGGGGGCACAAGGAGCTGGGAAGGGACACAGCTGGGACAACAGACCCCAACTGACCAAAGGGATATTCCATACCATATGATGTTTTGCTTGGCAATGAAAGCAGGGGGAAAGGGAGAAAGGGAGCTAACAAAGACATGTTAAAATGGTACCTACGTGTTTCACAGAAGTGTAATCCAGTCTGTAGTTGAAAGATACACAGTCTGCACTAGTTGAAGCAGAATCAGCACTTTCCTACAGCTTTTTACAGTCTGGCATCTACACACACATGTGTGTGTGTGTGTATGCATATATATACAAATGCATAGAGAGGCAGAAATTGATCTCTCTATAACTGATTACAAAATCAGTAATATTCTGAGCTTGGGGGTGGTTTGTTCTTGTGACTTCTTGTTATGTGTTTTTTCCCCAAGTATTCTGTGTTATGGACCTCTCTTCACATTTCTTCATCCATCCATCTGCCTGCTGGATCTCAAGCCCTGGACCAGGACTTGCTGTTTCCTCTCAAATTTGAGGGAAGCTAACTCAGAAAATGTTAAATATAAACAGAGTTTGTTCATAGTCCATAGCACATGCACAAGAGAGTAAATTCTCTCCTTTAAGACACAGTAGCCCTGTTTATGCCCTGTTTCCAACCATCAGTTAGTTTAATTATGGAGATTTGATCCTTACATCCCGAAACTAAATTAGCTGCTCTTTTTTTCCTCTTTTTGACTGTTAGGTCAGGCCCACCTAAAGTTGGCACATCTCTACAGTCCCAGGAATGCAAAACAAAACTCTCACTAATGCGTGAGATTAAAATATGTGAAGTTCTCTTCACATCAGCTCCTCTCAAACCATATTTGTGTGCTTTAGCAATGAAGTCTTCTGACTAATGTCAGACAGATCCCTGGGATGGCTATTACATTCCTTCTGTCAGGATTGGAAGTGTCTGTGTAGTTGCCTTTGGCCTTGAGACAAAGAACTTTGTGGCATGGTATCAAGGAAAGGAGAGAATAACAAGGAGAACGAAGAAATGACTTGGCCAAGCCAGAAAATGAGAAGCTGGAGCTAAGCCAAAGCCAGCCCTGAGACACAGTTGGAACTGTGAAATGCCCTGAGGCACATGGCCTGTTGTTTGTTGGGTCAGCAGGTATGCAGCAGTGCTACACCAGGGAAGCTTGCACTCTCCTCTGGATCAGGGCAGGGATGCCAGACATCAGCCCCAAACCAGACTGGAAATCAAAATGGGAAAATAAGAACATGCAGAATTTACAGAACTTTTGGATTGAATTTGAATGATTCTGACAAGTGGTGGGGTGCCAGGGCTTTTGGTGCATTTGAAGTAAAGGGTAGGAACTTGATTTTGGGATGCAGTGGACTTCTCTGCTCTTGAAAAAGAGGAGGTATGTGCGTGGTGCATGAGCAGGTAAGGGGAAGCTCTGGTGCAACCCTGCTGTCTGTGAAAGATGATTTAGATGATATCTAAATATTCCACGCAGGGAAGCTTTAGATAACATCACTGCTCACTACTCAACATAACACTCACCAAATTTTCCCTCCCACAAAAAAACACATGCCTTTCAGAGACTGGGGATTTATTGGGAAACTGTGTATTCCCATGCTTAGTGTTTTCTAAGGTGTCAGGTCCAAAGCCCCTGGAAATCTTTCAGTTGACTGCAAGGGTCAGTGGCTCCAGCTTACAGTGTCTTTTATATGGCTTTTACCAAGAACTTCATGATGTTGTGACACCTCATAGCATCGCTCTGAGGCTGGATTTCAAAGGAAAATGCTCCCCCAGCTCATCTGTTTTGATTACTCACTCACATGGTTTTTCGTGCTGGAAAGGGAGGAAACAATCTGCCAGTCCAGGTCCTGTGGGCTTTGTATAAAACTAGGGAGAAAAAACATATTTGGAAAACTGGTATTATTCTTCCCATAACAAACCTACCAATATCATTCTTCTGCCAGCGTTTGATCATCCCTGATGGATCCCGTGCAGGCAAACACAGCCTCAACATTGAAAGACAAAGTAGAGAAATGAGACAGAAGTGGGTATGACAACAAGAGGGAGGAGTGGAAGGTAGTTTGAAGATGGGCTGGCACCAGAAGGACCAGCAGAGGACCATGAAATGGACCTCACCATTTGACAGTGGCATGTTCTGATAGGAGTTGGAATAGTACAAAAGCAAATGTTGGACAGAATAACCAGATCAGACATCTGAAAACGTACCCATTTCCATCAGAGTGACAACCTCAGTAATCGTAAGTTTTGTGGCATAAGATCTTACTGTCTGGCAGAATTGACATGGAGAAACTCCAGGTAAAGCCACTTGCCCTTACTAAGAGTCTAAGGCTTACGGAGTCTGAGGAATCTATCATAAGTCTTCCATGTGACTCTGATATTTCCCTTTTGTTGTTTAGTCACAGATTCACATTTATCCAAACTGAAGCTTAGGAAGAGAAAATCTTTAGCAGTGCTTTGTCTAGCACAAGCTGTAGAGAGAGGATCCAACTGGAGGTTACCATTCATTCTGGAAAAAAAGAAGGTTTTCCCAAAACAGGTGGTTCTGTCATCATTCAAAAGAAAAAAGGATTTTTCTTAACCTAAGTTACTAGATGAGGTGAAGTGCTTGTCAAGATCATGATTGAAGTTGGTAGGATTGGGCAAAATCTTACTCTCTCATAGCCTTTAGTTCAATCCGCCATTTTGGGCAGGAAACTACAAATGTCTGATTCCATTTAAAGATGTTTTTTATTCTGTGCAGACATTTAAAAGATGACCATCTGTCCCTTTTCTCACATCCTCACTCCCTGACCCTCAAATTCTTACAGTTTGTTTTTCACTTGGAAAAAATAGGAATTTCAAGGCTCAAGACCCAAATGCAGCTCCAGTTTCTATGCTGATAGGATTTATAATTTCTACTGGGGTGATGAGAATGATCCTTACAAACTATCTATGCAAACAGAAAAATCTATATGATTTTATATGCTTTGCTTTTATCAGAAAGGCTAGTGCTGAGAGACATGGAGGATTTCATGGTTTGCTTGTCTAAGAGATTTTTAGTAGTGTGCACTTTTGGTAGACATAGGCTGCAAGTCAATGTGATTTACGTGATGCACAACTATCACTCATTATTGGAATGGATATTGTTATGTTAGTAGACCTGTGACCCTTCTGAAACCATTCGCAGCAGCTACTGGCGTAGATAGACAACAGGAAGGCTTGGAATGAACAGCGTTTGAGTTACACATGATTTTGGTATTTAAAACAGGAAGTTTGATGGTAAATAATGAAAAGATAATCCTCCTGTGCCTGAGTAGGATCCTTAAAGGAATGTGAAACACCAAGAGTACTAGATGACTTTAAAATCATAAGCTTTTTCCAAATCCATTTTTAAGAACAGTGTCCAGTCTCCAGTATGGAGCATGCTGCTGCAGCAATCATTTAAAATTCTGCTAAATCATTCTGCGACTCTCTAACCAGCACTAATAGCTCTCAGGCTGGCTGGCAATCTCACTCCAATAGGAAGTCTTGCACAGGCTTCCAGACCATTTATGTGTGTGGTAGAGAGAGGGAGAGCACTGTAGATTTAATTTAGTGCCCTTGGTGGCTTTCAGTAAGATATATATATATTAATCACTTATGACTTCTGGTTTGGGGGTGGGAGTTCATCTGGAGTACAGGAAAATCAAATGAAACTCATAAAGATGAAAGTTGTCTTGATTTCATTTGCTGATTTTAAACAGCAAATTGTTTCTTACTCATCCTTGCATGATAATTGGTAAATGTACTGAAATGGGTTATTTGAGTTTCAATGGACTCTCTGGGCAATCACACCATAACTGGAGTTCAGAATGTGCCCTATAGGTACAATTGCTAATGGCATTGCTCAGATAATTTCTGTCTGGGAGAAACGCATATTTTGAAGCTGGCATCTTGCAACAAGGAGGCAGGGCCATATTTAGCTGCGTCTGGTGTGGGGTCCCCAAGCAGACAAGAGGCTGTAGCACAGCCCTGAATATGTGAGCCATTGACTCAGCTTCAGGGAACAAGAAATGGGAGTAAATTGTGTGAGATGAATGAGACTCAGTAGGTCTGTCAGCAACATTACTCTGCAGATGAGAGTCACTTCATCAGACATTAGACTTTGAATATTGCACTTTAATTTGGTTGAGTAGTGTCTCTCTGTTGCCCTCAGAGGGCAATTTATCCTATCTGATGCTAAGGGCTTGCATTTCCAGAATATGAGTCGTCTCCTTATCTGTGGATAATTCACCTTCTGCAGGTGTCTTTTAGAATGGATGGAGCCTGGTTTAGACTTGCACACTGAACTCCTTAGGTGATCACAATTCGGATCAGAGGTATCACGCCAGGGGTAGCATTTGATCTAAGAGTCTCCAGGGCAGAATGGTTTGGTTACAAGGATCTAAATCTGGAGTAGGGATGAAGATACTTGATTCTGTGCTTGATTCTGTGCTGGTGCAGCTGAGAGAATACTGTGCCTGTAATCTGCAGATTACAACTGTGGGGGCACTTCAGTAATTCTTTTTATCTCATATCTACAGAAAGCAAGAAGGAATTTTGTTAAATGAGTGAAAATAGTGCAAGGGAGCTCAGGTCTGAAGGAGACTGGGAGTGCCCTGTGCTCAGAATGGTGTACAGGTACCTGCAGTCTGTGGGAAGAGCTACTGGGGTGGCACTGCTGGCAGAGGGGCATCTGCCCTTTTGTCCTTCAAACCCAGCAACACAGTACTGAGCAGTTCTGCTGAAAATAAGGGAAAAAACAATCACCCAGCCGCAGCTGGTGTCTGTCTCCTCCTCTACCACATAGCTGCTGTTGCCATGGCAGCAGTCATTGCCGTTGGAGGATGCTCTGGGGGGCCTCCTCCTCCTCACCTGCTGTTCTCACTGCCCTACGAACATCAGGCTGCTCCCATGGATGAATCAGTGACAGGTTCCTTCACTGCCTCCCCTGTAGAGTGCTTGGCCTCCCCTCTCCTGGGAGTGTCTGCAGCAGCACGGCCATTTTAGTGACCATTGGCAGCACCACACAACAGTGACACAATCGCCTGCTCTTACTGCACTGTGTGCACAGGTACTTCCCAGTCTCTTGGTCCAGTCCTGTGTGTGTCATTGCCAAATGTGTTATTGTTCTTAGCATGTATAAGAGCATATGTCAGGCTCGTGACATTTCTTTGAGCCTTTAAGATGCAGAGAGCAAGTTTTCTATTCCTCTCAGTGTGACAATGTGAAAATCTGCCTGCCGTTGCCCATTTTTGAGCCTTCATCAGGCAGTGGGAGTCAGTAAGGGCTGTACACTTAATTCTGCCAGCTCTCCCTCAAGACTGCCTTGCTTCCTGTTTAAATTGCTAAGCTATACTACAGAGCCCTGATAAGTCCCAAATACCAGTATGAATATAAAGTAAAAGTTTTGAGAGGTGCTGTTTGCAGAATTCAAAGCATGTGGATAGATGTATCTTGTGAACCAGCCACCAAAGTATGTCCAGGTTATTTCTGAAATTCACTTTCAAATTTTCTCACTTATTTTCACTTCTTTTCTAAGTAGCTGAAGGTCTGGGTCTGATCTAAGTATAAATATAAAGCAGGGTTATGGTTGTGGATACCCAGGACTTCAAAGGGTTGTTGTGGCAGGCAGACATTCTGGTGTAGATTTTGTCTTGCTCCCTTTTCCTATGGGTGGTTGTCATGCGTAGGGGATTGAGAAAAGGATGACCTAAAAGTCCAGATGGCAGCAACCAAAGATTTCTCCATACAGGAGAAATCATCACAGCTCTTATTTTCATATTCAATTGTATTTGTTCTTTCCCTGCCCCCATGGGAAATTTAAGCTGTGATTGGAAGTGAATTATTACAGGGTTGAAGTTATAAACTTTAACTAAGTTTAAAATTAAAAAAAAAAGTACTTTGAAAAATATTTTCCTGTTTGAATCTGGACTAAAGCTAGACTGTCCATTCTCTGGGAAATTCAGACAAAAAAACCCCTCAAACAACATATTAAATTCCCTCAGCAGGGACTTTCTTAAAGGAAGTAATTATAAAACTATCAAAAACATCTCACTTCAAGGCTTTCAGAAGGCAGCATCACTGGGGGAGTTCAAGCTCTGATATCCACAAGGTACCTCTTCCCCTGCTTCCTACTGTGGGACCCAGATCTGCACTCCATGAATCCTGGTTGATGACCTGCAGCCAGAAGTGTTTTTGAGCTCATGGTCCCTGTCTGGGAAACCAATTTATTTTTTTTCTTCATCCTGCAGGATTTTGATGACTGCTAAGTTTAGCAGAGAGAGGAGGGGAAGGGGTGAGCCGACAGGAAAGCAGACGGTGCTCCACTGGAGCCCCTGCAGGGTGAGTGAAAATCACCATTCCTTTTCCTGAACAAGCCATTTCCAATGGAAACTGTGGGGGTTTTTTCAGAATTTTTCTGCCGAGTTCTTCCCTGTGGCTTTTAATGCCAGTTCTCCATGCCCCTACCTTTCTCTGCAGGCCTGGCAACCTACCCAGCCAGAGTCCCATGGACAGCAAGGTCTCCTGTCTGGTGGACCCACTGCATTGCAGAAGAGCAGGAGGTTAATATTTCAGGTTGAAATGGGGCAACCCACTGAGAGCTTTCTAATGGGGCATGGAAGCCTGGGGCTACAGGATACTTAACCTGCAGCATTCAGGATTCACTGCGCCAGCATTTCCAGATAAAATGATCTGGGGTTCTGGACAGAGATGTTGTTCATGGGTTCCATTTTTGTGAAGGACAAAAACTTTTCAGTTCAGAAGTAATTGTTGGGTAGGCCTTTTTTTTCAAAATTCATCATTTTCTTAAGGCAAGGGAGGTATTTTTTATTACTATTCTCATGAAGTTGGGAAGTGCACTGTCAAAAAGAAAAACTAAATTTTTTGTACTAAAATTGGCTTAAAAGGATCATGTGGAGGTGGACTGGATATAGCTTTTACAAAACAGAGAGTGAATCTTTAAAGGAAACCCCTGTTTTTGCCTCAGCCAAGGTTGCATCTCAATAATATTGTCTCACATTGAGGCTTAATAGGATTTATATGTTATCTGTACCAGGATTTCTGCTGTGAGCTTCAAACTGGAATAAACTATATTGGTGCAAGCCATACCTAACATTAATGCTCTTTTTTTATTATTTTATTTATTTTTTTATTTTGGGCACTCCAGTTATTGCTGCTGCATCAATTTATTAAAAGGCATACTGCAAGCAAGTCATCATTTAATAGGAAACCCAGAAACATGCAGAGATGGCTTAAGACAGATATGTTTTTTGCTGTTGCTGACAGTGTGGTCCTTAAAAGGGAAGAGAGATCACATAATTAAATGCCTGTGATCTCTTAGTGTTGTGCCACAGTTCTCATGGTGGGGTTCGAATCCTTCTGTTTTCCAGAAAATCTGGCAGCTCCAGTCTATGCTGTTCTGTATGTCATTATGCATGTCATGCTGTTAGGGAGTGGTTTTACCCCAGGAATTAATAGGATGAAGGTGCTCCAAATTGTGCTGATGTATCCCATGCCTCTGTCACGCAGGAGCAATTTGTTGATTCTTGAAGAAATTACTCTGAATATTTTTAACGTACTCCATGCTCTGTGCAGGGACCGAGTTGGAAAACTAATAAGTCCTAAAGCACATGTTCTCTCTTATCAATACAACACCAGTACTGTTGTGGTGCACTTGAGAAAAATCAACAAATTAAAAATGTGTTGATCCTGGGAACTGCTAATGTATATGGCACACTAGATATAAATTAAGATCATTAATCGTACAAATTAACCATTTTATGAATAATATTAAAACGAGCACGATATTACCCAAGTTTAAGAATAGCCCAATTCAAGTGATGTTTATAATTTTGAAGTAGAAGAGTTGGTGATATTATAATTATTATTAGAATACTTCCTGCATTACTTCTGTTCTGGAGGGGAAAAAGGAGGGGAAACAGTTCAGCATTTTAAAGATAGCTAAGGAATTTCCTGATTCTTTATGAGCCATTTTGAACCGCAAATTTAGGTCTGCCTGGGGAAAGAGGCTGAAATAGGTCTGATCAGCTGGGAATCAATAAAGGAAAAGACTTTTAGTAGCCTAGCAAAAACAAAGTCATAACCTCAAAGAAGAGAAACTTGGAAAGTCACAGACAAAGCAGGCGTGCTCATGCAAAAGTGTGGAGGCAAAGGATGCCACAGAAGACTTACCCAATGGTGAAAGAAAGAAGCATATGAGGAATTTATGCTAGGCTTTCTCTTCTGTATTGCTCTTTCAAGCAGTTATGTTTAAAAATAATATTTGAAGAAATACAGCTCGAAAAAATCAGTTACACTTTAGAATCGTGTTCACAAGCAGGAGGCTAATGCTTTGTTTGCCTAACTTTGTTGTTATTATTAAATAGTTGTTAATAATCTGCTAAGGCAAATAAGAAGCTACTTGATGAGAATAAAATATATTTTCAGACTTAGTAGTCATTAGACAGCATTTTGTCACCAAGATCAAGTCAACCTAGGCAGATCATGCTGGAGCACTGAACGCTTAGGTGTTTGAGACCAAAGCCTGGGGTACAGTAATAGCATTATTTTTCATAGTAAGTAAGCCTTTTGAACAAATCCGGTCAGTTCTTGGAAGGAGCAATGGTGATTGAGTGGAAGATCAGGTAGGGAAGGGGAAAATGGGAGTTAGTACAAATGTTTAGTTTGTCACCTGAAATGCCTCACTCTGATGATGCTGAACAACACTGGACATTGCAAAAGTTCTGTTCTGTGCCCCTGGACTGTGATTTAGATTTTAGACATTACCATTAATTATTGAAACTCAGAAGGCTGCAAAAACATCTTGATTCATTGGCAAACTGACAAACATATGGTGTGTTTTGCAAACCTCTAGGTTTTTGTTCAGAGGAGGAGAACATTAATTGCATGCAAATTCTACTGGGATTTCTGAAACCAGCCATCGTTAACATTGTGAGACATCGTATCTGGGAAGCTCGGTGCATTTTAAAATCTGAGTTAAAATTCAGAGCTTTTGCAAAACTTCTGAGAAGGAAAGTGCTGCAGTGTAATAAACTCAAAGAAGAGCATAAAAATATCTGATGTTCTTTGGTATCTGATGTTTGTGTATCAACAGCTTTGCTTGTTGATTGGTAGTCTGGATGGTAGGTTAATATTTGTCTTGGTAGGTTAATATTTGCCTTGTTAATATATATTGGAAACTGGCCTCAGTTGGAGCATCAACTGTGTTGCCTGTGGCCTCCTACAATTTCTGTTTTGGCTATTTGATTGCCAGTTTGACATCTGAAATCCTATGAATGTCAGAACTTCAGACCTAGATTCACTGTACTCAGAGTTTAATAAACATTGGCAATAGGGCCCAGATGAAGGAGATTGTGCTCTGATTATTGGCACAACCATGAAAGCCTCACCAGAGGATGCTACAACATGTACATCATGTAGAAAAACAGCCTTTTTCTAGGCTGTTTGTGTGACAGCTGCTCTTCTGCTGATAAAGCAGCGTGCTGTCCAGCCACCTCTCTGGCTGAGGAAGGGTACATAGGTATGGCATTACAGAGGGACAAGATCATACCGGCTGTTTTGACCAATGGCTGTAGGATCACCCTGCCAGGTGACCCAAAAGGTTTGCTCCACTTGCATGGAAGAAGTTAGTAGAGCATTCACCGCAGGCTGTAACTTGCAGGACAGTAATTCTGTCACAGCATGGCTTCAAAATCTGGAGTGATGGGAGTTGGGACGGCCCTGACCTACAGGAAGGTCCAGCTGACCAGCCCAGGGACTTGTCCTGAAGCCCCAGCATGCACAGCAGAGACTAGTTCTGTGTAGGTCTTCTCTGGGACACAACACAGAGAAATCCTGGGTTGTGCTGTGGTATAAAGTGACAGGATGACAAGACATGGCCTCAAGTTGCCCCAGAGGAGGTTTAAATTAGGTATTAGGATAACTTTCTTCACAGAAAGAAGCATTGAAACAGCGTCCAGTGAAGTCCAAAGGCTGCCCACTGAAGTGTTTGAATCAACGTCACTAAAAGTTAAAAAAGCATGGCTCTTGAGGACATGGTTTAGTGGTGAACATGGTAGTGGTACTAGGTACACAGCTGGATCTTGCTGGCCCAAACTTAATGATTCTGTTTGTATGACTCTAAAGGACCTGTCCCATTCACCAGGTCATTCCCCCTAATCAGTTCTTATTATTACTCTACCACTTCTACATGCCTTCCATGACTCCTTTCTTTCAAAAGTGTTAAATTCCTCCTTGTTTAGCAATTTGTACACAGCCCTAATGATTTCCCTATTAAGGACTGTCTCATCTTAAGCCTCATATTTCAGTGCCAGTGGTCAAACTCCAGAAGCAAAGCACGTTTCATTGTACTTCTGCGCATACCCTTAAAGAACACCCTTCTGCAGCAGTCTCTGAAGCTGAGACTGCTGGTTGGATTTCCTTGCTTTCATCTTCCATCTTGCTTTCTTTATGTGTGTGAAACAGTTTAAAACTGAGCCCCAATGTGCTTATAAAATGCCAGGTCATTGACAATAGTGGTACTCATTTGCTGTGGTTAATTTAGTGTTAATAAGCTGAAACTGTTCTGCAGGGATCCTTCTACATGGAACATAAACTCTTTTTCCCTCACTTAAGAACACTTTCCAATGAAATTATTGCAGCCTAATAGTTTTTCCTTCTCATTTTAGCAACCAGTCTCAGTCTATATTAGTGCTATTTTCCCCAGCAGCTTTCCCTTTAATCTCTATTTCAAGGCACCGAGTCAATGATTACGGGGTATGCAGTCCATTGAACTGTCCATCCTGGGAACCCAGCATGTAATACAGCCCCTAATATCCTAGTGCCACAATGAAAGTAGAATTTACTGCAATAGGCTAAATTCAGTACTCAGACTCTTTTGATTTTTAGTTTTCTTTCGTTATAACCAGAGTTCTTATAGCAGGTGGAACATCTTTGGTGCCTCTCAGAAATGCTGAGTCTGCACATGGGTTTCCTGACCCATTGTTATTGCAAATGCAATAACAGCAGTGAAGAGGAGGTTACACACCCTCCTAAAGTCATTATTCACTCAGCTCTGAAGACTGCAATTGCATATGTTAATCACCCTGGCCACTGCATCTCTTTCCTTTTAAACTTGTCCTGTCCCTATACCCAGCTGATTTCCCAAATTCATTCTCCTTTTGCTCTTCTCTCCTTTTGCTTTCCCTGTGGTTCTGATACTATACACATAGTAATCATTCTCCCATCTACATCACCCTGAGTTCTTTAAAAAATGCCCTTTATGCCTAATTCCTACTCTAATTTGCTGAAATTTTTACTAAAATAATCTAAACAGAACTGTGAACAAACCCCAACATGAATAAATTAATTTAATTCATATCCTGCCTTCTTCTGGTATCCTGTTTTTACAAGGCATTTCTTGCTTTCCATACCATGTATCTGCTGCAACTTTATATATACTGTTAATATATGTATTTTTACCAACTGCTGATCAGATCTCCCTGACCATATATTGTGTATATGTGAAGCCACAGCTCAATGGGGCTAGAATGTCAGGTTTAGTGGAATTATTGTTAATAATCCAGTGTAAAGCTTTCCAGCAACGTAGTTACCTTGTCTGATCTCTCTTTTACAGCGTCAGTGTGGTCTCGTGTCTACTTATACTCCAGGAGGAGAACTATATAATTCCCTGATAAAATGACTCTTGTAATTTTATTCCCAATAAATTGACTGTGTGACATCATTAACTTCCCGCACATTCTGTGTGGCCATAAATAACTACTGCTTCCACATGGAAAATGGAGAAAGCTATCTTTCTGGCAGGCTATGCATTGCTATGAAGACTTATTAAAAAGAGTTATTAATTTTACATTAATTAAACCAGTATTTTAACAATAATATATTTCTCCTTATGTTTTCCTCAGCAATAATCAGATTCCTTCATTGTGATAAAGTGCCCGACCTTCAGCCTCATGGCTTACTCACTTGGGAATTGAATTATTGCTTCATAAAACAGAGGGTTGATTATATAATCACTTAATTAAATGTTGTACTCAGTCATTGCCAAGCTATTCCTGAAATGCATTTGGCATCTGTACTCACTAGTCCAATTTAAACATTGGAAGAGTTATTTTTATCAGATGTGCGTCTTTAAAGGTTATTATTTCCAGTGTTCCTTTGTCTGTGTGGTCTGGTTGTTTTCCATGTGTCAGGCTCACTCTTAATCACAAAGGAGATGAAATGCTCTTTGTGTTCCTGTCTGACTTTCAGATTGCAGTCAGATTCTTGCTGTTACCATTTTGGAAACGTATTTCTTGCTCCTGTTTGCAAAAGCACTCAGAGGTGAAGAACCTGCAGTCACTTATTGGAAACTCGGTTCTGAGCTAATATTCAGGATCTCACCAGCGACCAACACAATTATGGTAATGAGCCGTGCATGAGACCTTGGAAACAGCCACAACCCCAGGTGAATCCCCTGCAGACAAGAGCAGAGCAGTGCCAGGGGCTGAGCATGAGACAAACCCTTCTGTTCTGCTGCGCTCAGCCTACACCCTGGCTCGGTGACTTTTCGCTTCCTAAGGGAGATGCACCAGTGCCAGCGTGCTTCCAGGTCCCGGGACCACAGGGCACATCCCGTGTCCCCTTGCCATCTCCTGCAGTCAGGTCCAGAGCTTCACCCTGACAAGGCTGTGTGGTTTCACCCTTCAGGGACTCAGTGACAGGGGAGGGTAAGTAAACCCTGGCCATGAGACTACACTGCTAAATGGCATAAACATGCATAGACTAAGAAGTGAAAGGCACATTTGTGGGAGCAAAAAATGAGCATATTTGTATATTAAACTTCTCAGTTTCCTTGTTTTACCTCGATATTTCTTCAAGCCTTAGATCATAGGTGCAGTGCAGAACTCACCAACAGTCTCTGCTTCAATATTTGCATCTTTGTGTCTGTCCCTGCCTCCACCACTACCAAGAGCTGCCCCATAGATTAACCACAGTTCCACCACAGGCTAATGTGATCACATGCCCTGGATATATGGCACAGATGCATAAGTCTTCCAGAGCAGGAAAAAGGATGAGCCATCGACAACCAATACTTCATGCAAGGAAGTCCCACAGTCTTACCAGAATCAGTTCAATTGTTCATTTTCCCCAAGGTCTAGCACTAAACACAGCTGTCAGTTATTTCTCTCCTAAAGGAGAAAGAAGATGCTCAACTTGTCAGAGTTCATAAGATTTCTGCTCTGTTCTTTTCCAGCTTGGGTTTTGCTCTCTGTTGGCTATAGGTTGAGAAGCAAAAATAAGGCAATCTTAACCTCTTTTCTTCATCACTGTTCCACTTCTCTGTATGCAACTCCGGGGTCTGGCTCAGTCTCCTGCCAATTTCAGTAGTACTGTTTCTGTTAACATCCACAGGAGCAAATAAATAGGGCAGAAAACACAGGCTGCCTTTGACTTCATGGGGTTTTTACTGGTATAAAAAAATGAATGCAAAAGCTTTTCCTCTCTCTGTTTCCTTTTCTCTCAGAAACAGGGATGTCTAGGACAGTAAGGCAGTAATATTTATTCTGAAACAAAATCAGAATTTCCTTGTCCATGCTCATTTTGCTCAACAATAGGTAGATGCAGCCAGTGAAACAGCATGATCTCATTGCTGATTTAGACTCAGCATCCATCTCTCTATTTCCTAATATAAAGAATTTTTTTAGATTGCAAGACTTTGTGACCAAGAGGAAAAACTCCTTTTTCATTAAGCTGAATCGGCCATGTTTTGGCTAAGCACTGCATATTCTGAAATATATTTTCCCCTTGATCTTGTTTAATTATTTTTGCAGGATTAACTACTTTCTATTGTGTGTCACTTTCCTCTGCAGGAAGCTCTGCGCTGGGTAGTGTGTCTTCTCTTATTATGCATTTGCTTGGAATATAAATTGCTTTTCAATCAGATCTTTGCATTTCTAACAACATCTTCTGTATTGCAGCAGGTGCTTTCCCTAGTGGTTACTTATATGGACTCTAATGGCATGTCATCTGTCTGTGCAGGCACTTTGCTGCCAAATATGTAATAGAGGAATTTTCTAGTAGCAGAAGCTTCTGGTAATTTTGGTTCTTTAAAGGCTGAGACTTTTTAATTTATTTTTACATAGCTCATTTCACTGGGCTTAAATAAACTAAATTGGGAAGGTTTAAAGAGTCCTTCTGGAAGCCTGAACTCATCTCAAATCAAGCTGCTCCCTTTTCTTCAACTTGATTTCACAAGAGCGTTAGGAACTGGTTGGTTGGGGTTTGGGTTTTTTTTCTGTCCTGTTTTTAAATCACCAATAGGTTGAAAGATTAAAACAAAATAAAATAATTACTTTTTCACACAACAAATAGTTAAACCATGAAACTTAACTCCGGACTGCTGTGGAGGCCAGGACTACAGGCAGGTTCAAAACAGAGCTAAATGGGTGTCTGAAGAATAGATCTGATGGTGGCTTTTTTACAGGTGATGTAGATGCAGCCTCTGATCAAGTAAGTTGACAGTGTCCTGCTGGCTCATAGCCAGGGGTCAGGGAAGGAAGGGCTGGGATTGTTGGCTTTGGGACATGGGTTCTGTGAGCTTCAGCAGCCTGTGCTCTGGGCTGGATTCTGTCTGATTATAACCCAGGATCGTTGAGGATGCTGACTCGATATAAACCAGGGAGAGGGGCCAGTTGGAGAACATCTATGACTAGAAAAACGCTTAGGGAGGTACACAGCGGTAGACAAAGTAGGCTTCCTAGACTCCGTGTTTCTGTTCTGCCAAAAAAAAGCTGCTCACTTGGAGCAAGTGTGGCTGTTGAATCAAGGCAGGGATCTGCCCTCCTCCATCCAAGCCAGGTGCAGTACAGGGGGCACTGCTAAACGAGAGGAAAGAATGGTGTGTCTGCTATTGGACTGCTCCTTTCTCTCATCGACTTGAGTTCCATTGATTTCAGGACATCAGCTAACTGGTCCTTCAGTTAATCAAAGCAGTGAGATGATCACTGCGGCAATGCTGAGGTCACGGACTCTGCGACAGTTTATTTGTATGACTGCAGGCAATGAGACAGTTGCTTACAGTCTGCAGTGAAAAATCCATTTCCTCACCAGCAAACAAAGGTCTACAAGTCCTCAAAACTCCAAAGTGGTCTTATTAAGAATATTGTTGCTTTTTGTACAATTTCTATAAATTAAGAGATTGCTTTTATTTTATTTTTTGTTGTAAATGCTTTCTTCTCATATTGAAGAGTGCCAAAACCACAACAAAAAAAGAAGAAAGCAGACATGTGAGAAGAGCTGGGGGAAGAACAGACGTAACAAAATAACAGAGCTGTCAGGGCCTGTATGCCTCTACAACATCTCCTAAGATAAGGATTTCAATAAGGATTCAGTCAAGAAAAGGATTGAAAGAGTTTGCTTGTGACACAACATCAGCAAGGACTATTGCCCTTTTTCATCACTGCTCTGATGCGAAATCTTCTTGTAAGCCCAGCAAAAGACTTACAAAACAGGTTTGGGTACTACATAGGATTTTAGCTACTGCTGATAGGTTTATAGAACAGAAAAACAAACACTGGCTCTCTGTACTACTAGCTAAGCTCTTTAAAAGCTACATGTGATAGAGGAATAAACATTTTCTCTGTTCAGAGGGGCTTAAAACTAGAACTGCTGTGAAAAAAAATTGAACAGTCCATTCAGTGCACCACCATCTCTCTCCCTGTATAGTCCCCCAGAAGTCTGAGGCTGCTCATACACATTTCATCCTTCTGTCAGTGGCTGCTTGTGACATTTTGTACATCAGGCCCTGTAGAGAAGTGCCCATGTTGACCAAAGGGCAGCATGGAGTGAGAAAAGTTGCTTAACTCTAAACTGCTGGGCTGATAGGAGGACTGTGGGGAGATGGCAGAGGGAATGCCATTGCCCCTTGGACCTGCCTTGCTCTGCTCTCTGTCAGAGCCTTAGGCAGTACAGCACCAGCAAAGAGGCCTGGGAAAACAGTTCCAGAAGGAGCCTTTGGAATTCTCAAACAGCTCGGAAAAGTTCATGTCTTCAGTTTTCTCTCACTGGAAAATGTGAAAAAAATAAAGACTTTGGGGACATAATATGAGCCCCAACTACACTAATGTGGGAGACTGGAAAAAGCCACACAGTGGTCAAGGTTTTGGTTTGATTATACTCTTCTGCTGCCAGGCTGACTTCAGCTGGGTTGAATTTCCTTCTGCTTGAAATTTACGCATACATACTGGATTTTTACGTGAAACCAGAATGTTAGGAGCTCAGGCTGAGGTTCTTAACAATAAAAACAACTGTTAGCTACAGAGGCAATGACTTTATTAATTCTATCACCAAAGCCTTTGTATTTTCTACTTGGATCTGACTTGTATTTCAGGAATAAATCCACTTGGTCTTAATGGAAGTAGACAATAATAAATGTCCCAGAAATATATTTTTAGAACAAACCCTTTCTTCCACTTCACTATTATCTCTTGAGACAGTGACTTCTAAAGATCTTAGTAGCTGTAAAAAAACATGGTGGGACACTTTTAAAACAAAAATTTTTTAAATATTTTTTTGAAATCAGCTCAGAGACAGAAGTTCATGCTGGATGGACCACAAGGACCAGCTAGATGTTCTCACTTACTCACATTCACACTTTTATCTTATAATTACTTTTATTTCCAATATGTGGCCTTATCTGATAAAAAGAAACAAACAAAAAAGTGAAACAAAACAAAACATATTCAATCCAGTGAAATAGAGGAAGAAAGGCAATGCTTAAAAATCCCAGAAGGTGGAGCTACTTCATTGCCAGTGACGGTACAGTGCTGTGCAGGTTTGGCTTCACAAGCTCTGCTGAAAAGAATCAGCCACAGCATAGAAAAAGTCCCCGAATGCCTCTGCGGTCACATCCTAGATCTTGTGTTTCCTGACTACAAAGTATAAGTCAACATGCACAACTTTCTGCAAACCTTTCCCAGGCAAAGGTCTCAACTCTTCAATATGTGTCCTCTCTTCCTTCCAGAAAATAAAAGTACTATTTACCTCTTCTTTGGCCAGCAACTCTTTAATGAATTACATGCAGGACACAGTGGTAAGCAATTTCTTATACCTTTTGTAATGACAACATTTATACTGAACCAGAACTTTCCCCAGCAGCACTCCTTAAAATTTTGATGCAATGAGAATGATATGATTTGGTTCTCTTTTTTTTAAATACAAACGCGTTAAGACACCTGGAAGTATATAATGTATTATTCTTTAAAATGCACCATACCAGGATGATTTTGAAGGGAAGTTTTTTCTCAAAATAATTTTATTTCTGACTAATTCAGTCAACAACAGTAAAGTAATTCAGGAAACAACAATAAGAAAATGGCAAGCGGTCTACTCTCACTGTGAATTCCCTCAGTTTCAGTCTTAAAAAGCTCAGCTACTGGTTTGTGCTTTGAAATATGCACCAGATACACCATCATGTTCAGTTAATGCAGACATTGCTAGTGAACCAAAAAGAGATTAAACGCTTAAGAAACATGGGCCAAGGTTCAAATGTCCTGCTTAGCTGGGTGCAGGTTTTTACTAGGTGCTGTGTTTTAAACACTTATGAAACAAACAGAGGAGCAACAGCAACTTTAATTAAAGCTGAGCAGTGAGGAGCTGGGTGTGACTGTGCAAACACCTGGAAGCATACAGCTCTCCTGGGGCATCATGAGACCTGAAACACTGGTGTCCTGCCATCAAGGGCCATACCAGCCACCCACTGGAGCTGGCAGAAACTTTCCTGGGGTGCCTGGGAAAATGGGGCCATTTTCCTTCCCTCTGTGACTTGTCAGAAAGGTTCTTTCCTGCTCGTCAGGAGCAGAGGGTGGAGAGCCATCCATCCAGCCACTGTTCTTCTGCCATGTCCCTACTGGCATGTCCTCTGCAGCTGGATAGGGTGGAGGCAAACATTGTACCATGGGATTTTCCAGAAGACCAGCTGAGGTATTGCATCACTGTGGCTGCTCTCTGGGGTCAGCAGGAAAGCCTCTGGGACCTGCCAGCATTGTCTATAGCTGTTATTAGAATTTATATGGTCATTTAGGGAACAGGCCCATCTGGCTCTGGGGATTGGATATGTTATGTGAGCCTTCCATCTCCAGGTCACCTCACAGCTGTTGGATGTGCCTGTAGTGTGTGTGACATGAGTGATGGTCTGAGGAGGACACAGGGGTCTGCATTAGGCGCACACATACCCATAAATGCTGTGCAATTAGCGCGATTTGGCTCTCTCCTTGGAAACCACCGCCGAGCAGCCGCGGACCCAGCAGCCACACAGGCAGATCCAAACTGGTGTACATCTCTTGTAATAAAACTTGGGCATTTGGCTTGAAAAATCTGTTTTGGAGCTCTTGGACTGAAAAGGTTAAGCCTGCCCTGGAGCTAATTTCATGTCTTCCTTTAGTATCAACATTTGGAGAATTAAATAATTGGGCAAAGGAGGACCGAGCAATTTCCAGTGAGTTTACAGGACAGATGATCTGAAAGATGCTTGCCTGCTCCTCAGGCTCCCTGCCATGTGCATAAAAATGAACAGATATTAGTATCAATTAAAAAAACCCAACCTCCCCTTCTCCCAAAAAACTTCAAAACCTCAAAGAAACTAGGAAAAAAAAATCCAAGGAAATCCTATCATTGTCTTGTGGCAGATATCTGGGGACACAGATGATAAATTATATATGAACTTAAGAAATGCCTTACCTTAAAGTGCCGAGCCATTGTTCAAAACCCCATTGTGTCCGGGTTCCATAACTCCTCTCTGCTCAAGTTCCCAGGGCTTCCCTGGTCCATTCCAGAAAGGCACTCTTCATTTCAAAGGCACCGTGGCCAATTTAAAAATATTTTTCTGTCACTGAGGGCCAGAAGAAACCAGGTCTTGCAGTCTTCTTGTTGACACAACAAGCACTCTGTTTGCCATGCTCTCTCTACACTACAGCAAGTGCATTTCTTGGGCATCACTTTGTTGACCAAATGTACCTGGTGCTCACGTGGAACTGGAGCAAATTCCCACTGCTGTTCCCATGACTCCCCCCTGGCTCCAGCGAGGCTTGACCCTGACTTCCCTTGGAGAGAGCAAAATGAGTCTCCCACATGAAGCTGCAGTGGGGTGGCTGTAGTGGTGCTGGGGCTCAAACCCTCCCAGCTCTGTGTGGGTGTACTCTGTCCCTGGACAAGAAGGACTGCATGGAACACAGGCAGAAGCAGCATCATTCATGGTTAAATTACCCACTGGGGACTCCCAAGTCCTGTGTTTATCTGATGCTCCTCTCTCTGGTGCCTAACATCATGCCTTGATCAGCTCACTCCATTTCATGTCACCTTTAATCCCTCTCCTGTTTCCTACCATCATGTAGCAGCACACAGCCTTTTGCTGGGTGTAGTGTGATCCTAAGGTGTCCGATACAACTCCTACCAATATCGGAGAAGTTTCCGACTTCTACGTTTACATATACGCACATTTTCATCTTTGTTATTATTGCATTTGATATGATTTCAGTTTCCATTATGTTGCTTTTCAAAGAAAATTGAAATGTATTTGAAATTAATACCATTAGTACCAGCAGCTAACAGTCCTGTACAATGTTGCATACGGATGCAGTTATGAAATTTCTTTAGTTCATGTAAGGTGAAGGTTAATTTTGGAATGAAGTAAGAGTATCAGAGCCATTAAAATAGTATGGAAAAATGTTACCAGATGAGAAATTGTTCAAAATAAATTAAACCCATGATTTCAATCATGTCTTTCCGGACCACTTTGATACTAGACTGTATTTTTTCTTGCCTGTATCCTGCCAGAGATTTTCATAGCAATCATGTTCATTTCCAAGGAAATAATTCTTTCTTAGGTTAACAATAAAGGTATGTGAAGGTACTTTGCAAAAGCAAAATATGTCTGATCCTCTGAAAAAAAACCAAGCCCTCAGTTTTATTTTTCTTTTGTGTTGGCGTAACTACTGATAATCCACTATATAATAACATTAGTGCAAACACAGTATGGTACATTATTTTGACACTTCTGGATGTGTTTCTTCATTCCCTTCTGAGCTTTATTATGCCACTGTCAAAATAACTACTGGTAAGAAATTTTATGACTTGTGTGGCAAAGGATGTGGTGCCAGAGAGATGAACAAAGAATGGGTCAGCTACAAGATCATCCATCTTTCCCCCTCTGGACTGCGCTCCCCCTTCCTCTTCTCAGACGACTTCAAGGCTTTGCTGCAGAGCAGAGCATTGTTGTGATACTCAGGGTTGCATTAATGCTGTTCTGGATACCTTCTGGATTCCTTCATCCTTGTGAGGATATTCCTGATGCAACTGGCATTTGTCAGTTCTGATTCAGCACAGTTGGTGTACAGGAGATTGTGAAAAACAAACCTAGCTTTACGTTCCACCTTTTTTTTTCAAGAATGCTCCCACTGATTAAAAAAGGGTGGTAGATGCTTCTCAAAACCTGGGTCCAGACTCATATGCCTGCATGTCCTTGTTTCTGAGATGAAGAAAAGGTTATTTTTTATCACCACCATAGAAAATATCATCATCCTATGTTTTTCTACAACATTAGGCATGTTTGTTAAACAGCACTTACTACAGAACTTTGTCTCAGAAAACAGTTTCATTCTCACAGAGCCCAAGAACTTTGCTTGGGCAAGGCAGATTTTCACCTACCAAAGGCTTCTTTTGCCTCCCCTGATGGTGCCTTTCCATAAATCCCCTCCTGAGCATAGTTTAGTGGAGCAGCCAGCTCTCCCAGCTGTTTTAGCCTCTTGCAGAGGGTAGGGCATGTTTTGCAATGTCAGACAAAAAAAAACCCAGAAGCTGATGGCGTAATTGAAAGGTAAGACATAGGATCACGTCATGAGATGTAAGGTGGGATACTCAGCATGATGATTTTTAGTGTGTTTGTCTTTTTGTGTGAAAAGTAATTTAAGTACAGAGATATAGAAAAGCCTCATCAATCATTGGTCAAGGGCATTCATGCAAAATTTCAGCTTGTAAGAAATGCTTCTAGTTGGTCAGCATAAGGCACCTGTGTCCTGGAATAGTTTTCTTTGTCCCCACAGTTAATGTATATCAACAAGCAGCCGGTGTGGGGAAACAAATCAAGTATATCTGTGCAATAACTATAGTCCCATTAACCATTACCTGTGAACGTGCACAAATGTGAGCAGCTGAGACCTGTCCTTCAATGCTCGCTGAGCGTTGCCAGCATGGCAGTGCTTGATGTCCTATGCAGGACAGTTCAGCAAAGCAGAAAGGATTTCCCTCTCCTCCGTTTTCCAAACACAGACAGGTTTAGACCATGAAATGAACTAGTTCATTTTCTCTCTTTTCTCCTCACTGTGCTGTGTTAAAATGCAATTAGACAAAGACACAGAACACAGAGTCTGTTCCCTGCCAGAGGGCACTTCTGAGGAGACAAGCAGCGTATGTTGAAGTTGCTCCAGGAGTTAAGACCCAAATGGTGATTTAAAGGGAAGCATGTTGCATTAAGAAGTGTTATGTGCTGCTTTGAATCCATTATTTTGCATTTGCTCAGTTATTGCATGCATTATTTTATCAAATTAAATTTGATTGGGGGAGGAAGGTAGGGACGGGGTTATAACAAGATTACACGTCCTTGTTCTCCCCTCTACTCTTCCACGGCTTTTTGGCTGTGATGCCGTCATTCCCTATTCAAGCAAAACCCATCTTGCTGCTTTTTGCCTGAGACCCTGGTGCTGCAGCAGCTCAAGGGAGGGTGGGTGGGAGCAGTACAGGCAGTGGCTGCAGGATAGGTGGTGTGGGTCTGGTCACTCCCATCCTCAGGCACTGGGGGTAGCCCTCTTGGTGATGGATGATGGAAAACAAAGAACTGCCAGGAGGTGAACAGGATGTGGCTTATTCTAAACAGCATTATGAAGTTCCTGTGGTTTGCAGTAACAGCAACTTCAATAGGCTACTAAGTCCTGAATAAAATGTCAGGAAGATTGAAAACTAAGTTTTATCTTAGAAGAAGCAAAGAATTTGCTGAGCACATGAAACTCACATTTATTTTATTTCTGCAGAGTGCCAAACAAGTCCTCATAGGCTCAAGTTTTAAATTGGCCACAGTAACAATATTTGGGAAGTCAAAAATCAGGGTAGACAAGTGGTGAACATTAAAAAAAAATCACCTGTTGGAATTAACCATTCAATTCTTACATGTGTTATTGATTCTGTGTACAGAGAGAATGGAAAATGCAATGTACAGGCAGATCTCAAGGACATCAGACACAGACCAGCAGTGGAGTGGAGATCGGCTCTGTGCAAACCAGATCTTGCACTGATGTGGAAGAGAGGGTAGAGAGCGGTGTTTGCTATACTAAAATATCATTTATCACTGTAAATTATATTCACTCTGGCTTGCGCTCCCTTTAAATGTATGTTAGCAGAAATATAGAACTTCTCAGTTAAACAAAATTGAAGTGGGATTTAGAGAACTTACAAGAGAATTTTCTTCAGAGGCAGGTGAGGAAGAGCAAGGCAGATTTCTATAGAGACAATTGGGTCAAGAACCACCTTGTTTTCCTCTTAGTATTGCAGGTTTCAAGCTAGTATTCGCATGCATTAATGTTAGCACAAATAATTTGCATATCCCTATAGCACAGAAACTGTCACGTGTAAAATTAATTTTGAACATGAGAATTTTAAAGTGAGAATCCAATTTGCACTTATACCAAAGAAAATCTGAACTAACATTCCAGGAGTGTTAAAGGAAATCCAAACTTGATATATTTAACTTATTGGTCATTCTAATGTCTTATGCAAATGCTTAAGAATTTTTATTATTAAATATTTACACAAACAATAAAAAGGCATATGCAGTTACTCTATACAGGCTATAAAATCACAATAAAGAAAAAATCTTAATTTTCAGTGTACAAATCAATTAACGGCTTCCTGTACTCAGGTAGAAATATATTACTGCCCATAGTTCAGTGAAAATCTTAAAAGAATTGTGAAGATTTTGAAAAGAATGAAACTCAGTGCTCTAATGCAGTTTATCTTATCTTAAGTCACCTGCTTGTAAAATCTACAGAATGTACCAGGGAATAATCTCTGTATCTTTACTGGATCCACAACTGCATGGTCAGATTGTAATTCGCAATTAAATTTCATTCACTTGCTCAAAGGCCTTTTGATTAAGTTTAAATTTTATTAAATTAGGTTAGATTTTATTACATTCCACAGGATTTAGTTGCAAGAGAAAATGGAATTGATAGCATACAGTCTAGTACTCCAGTCCAGTACTCCTTTATATATTGGAATCACCTTTTCATTGCTGGTGGCATCTTCAGTCTCCTGACTCTTGAACATATTTAGCGCTTCATTTTCTTCCATTCCTAGCTCTGTTTCTAATAACAAGCTGAACAGTATCTGTGCATATGGGTTAGACAGACTGAATTACTCTTCTTTAACACCCAGTCTGACATCTATTAGAGAAAGCAGAGGGATGCCCACTGATTTTATGGGGAGCTAAATCAGTTGTAAATCAGAATAAAAGTGGTGCAAGTGGGAAAGAGTTTTGCAGCATCAGAGTATAAAAGTACTTGGAGCTGCAGGAATTCTGTGAGATCTTTCCTGAACAGGCATTTTAGACCCAGGTCCTCAGTAATGTTTAAGCCCACAAAGCGTTTTGAATATTTGGGACCTTTCTGAAAGCGGGTAAGCTGTCTACAGGATAAAGTGGCACGCACTGTCACAGACACAATTCTCTCCCTCCCTATGGGTTATCCTGTAGTCATCAGCAAGGCACCAGATCCTTCCCAAATGAAGATTTATATCTAGAAAATGTAAATCCTGGCTGTTCTTTCCTCTCTTCAGGATGGCCCTGCTCAAGTTGACTTCTTGAGGGAACTGTAAGTACACCAGGACACAATCTCCTAGGTCATCTGCACAATGACCTGATGCCAACATTTTCATACCTTTCTAAAATTGACTGGGGGCTGTTTCTTTTGTATTTTAATATTCCTTGAAAAAACACATGCCTGGAAGATCAGTGTGGATACAGTTTTGCTTCTGTCCTAACACTGGGACAGTCTAATGGTTAAAATAATTACATCAGAATGGCAGAATAAGAACTGTATGAAACAAAAATCAAAGCAGATGGAAAATATGACTCAGCTCCTCTCTGCTCCATTCCCATCACATCTCTGAATTACTGTTTTCCCCTAGAAGTGCATTTGATCTGAAGTGCATTTGCAAGACAGGACAAAAGTTTTGATAAATGTTCCTTCCCCTGTGAGCAGAGGTCTCTATGCAGACCTTCCATGAGGGATATCATGGGCGGAATCAATTTTGGATCAGAGCATGGGAGATTTTTTTACAGATGTGGGTGCACATGGCTTCCTCATGATTCTCCCATATCTGTATTTTGCTCTCAGTCCCTTCAGTAGAGTTCTACAGATCTGATTTAGGAACCACAGCAATACCAAAAATTTACTTCTCTAAATCAGAGCAGGTTAAGGTCCATGTACACTCTGTTAGCAATCTCTCTTTTGCACAAAAAGACGGATCATATTCTGACCCCAATGTTCGTGGTTCACCAGTTTCTATCTCCAAAGACAGTGGAATCAGTGAGGACAAAATCAGGGTTTATATTTTGCTACAGGCTTTGAGTTTGGCCACAGCCTTGGCATTTCTTCAGAGCTGCACAAGGACTGGACCCATCTCTACATTTGGCAGCAAAGCATTACTGCCCTGCTAGCAAGAGGAGTGCCTCACTGTCCTGAAACTGGAAAGGGGCTCCTGCTTGAGCTGCTGTTGCTTCTGGTACCAGAGAAATATCAGTGTACAATACTGGCTTCTACCTTCATGGTGTCATTCATCACAACACCCTTACACCCTCATCTGTTATGTGCAAGCTTAGGACTGTTCAGAAAACAATCAGAGGACTGGATCTGATGCTCCTATCCCTCAATGCAAAGTAAAATGCATGGTCCCATGAAAACCAAGTGATAAGTCTGTTTTTCCCCAGTCCACTTTCCTAAAGCCAGCAATATTTCCCTGATCACACTGTCTCAACGCAGGACAGAAGGGCTGTTTCCATCACATAACAGATCCATACCTTGTTTTTCATTCTGCTCTGTGCCCATCCTGTTTATCTCTTCTGAACTGCGTATTGTTTCCACTTTAACAGCTCCTGCCAGCTGTTTTCTTTTGGTACCTTTTATTGCAGATAGAATTTCAAGGGCTTCCAGGGGGAAGCTGCTGAAAGCACTGCAGCTCTCAGACTCACTTCAAAGCAACCTTCATCATTTTTCACGCGCTCTTTTTAGGACTCTTCTTCTGTTCTTTCCCCAAAACAGATTCTCTCAAAGATCACACTGGGAGATAGCACTATTTATGGCATTTCACCAGGAGACATCGTGGGTTTTGTCCGATTTGGATACATCCACTGTCCTGTAAAGGTTAAAACCAGTGAGGTCTCCTCCCCATCTCACTTGTAGTTTGTTGTTGGTAGGATTTTTTCCAGAGGAAGGGGTGGGAGGAAAGGTTATTGTTGGAATTTAGCTGCCAGAAGCCTGAGGGTCAACTTTAATTTAGTTGAACCTCCCATCATTAAAGAGATTGTAGCTTCTGCACTGGACCAGGCAGTCTCATCTGTGGGAGGCCCTGGCTTCACACCAACACTAATTGTGGCTGAATTGTTCTTACAAGCTGTGAGGTTTTGTTGCTGAACTTAGAGGAGAGATAGCCCATCAGTTTCACAAGTATGTCAGGGTGGAGAACAGGAGGGGAAAGAAAATTCCTGCCTAACCCATGCCCTTGATGAGTAGCCTGCCTTCTTCCCATGCACAGGGCAGAGCTGTTATCCTGAGGAACTGAAGGCTGTGACCTGAAAAGTGGAGGGGAACAAAAGGGCAGTAAGTCTTGAAAGAAGAGGGTTGAATGCCTATGTTGGATGGGAATGCCCAAGTCCAACGATGATATAAAGGGCTGTGACCTTGTGAATTAGTCCTCCAACTCAGATGCACTCCTCCAACTCAGATGCTTTCAGGCAGACCAGATACAAGTGAGGAAGTGGTTGGAATAGCAGCTTGTGGCACCACATACTGTCGTAGGAATCTTCTTGAGTTTGAGCCACTCAAGAAATAAAGAACAAGGCACTTTCTAGAGATTTGTCTATTTAAATTCTGGTTCTTCCACCTCATTAATTTCAAAACTCACCTGGACAAGGCCCCAACTAACCTGTGCTACCAATCTGACCCTGCTTTAAAGAGGAGGTTGAACTAAGGGATCTTCAACAGCTCCTTTCACTCCAAACTTATCTGGGATACCATGAGGAAATCCATTTCCAAGAAACCGTATTTAAACCAATAAAATTCTTGGTGAAGAACAGAGAATGTTAAAAAGGATGAAGACTCATTTCCCATTATATCTGTCAACAGGAATATATTGTAAATCTACCTTCCCTCTACTCTCTAAAGCACCTGTAACACCACTGAAAAGAGAGGGAGACTAAGGCCACCTTGCGATGCTTGTGAGGGCTCACACTCCATAACCACTGGCACAGTACAGAAGATAGCAATAACAGTGAATGGTCAAAATGCTCAAACCTCCTCTCCCACTGTGCATCCAGAATCTAACAAGGTACTAGTATCTGAGAGCACAATCCCACATCCCTCTCTTCAACAAACATGGCTCAAAGCATCACCGGAAACACAGCCCTCTGCTGCCTGCAAGACCAAGATTTCTGTATTTTGTGATGCAAAACTCTGCAAAGGACATGGCACTCAGTCAGGACCTGGAGTCAGAACCAAGGCACAATGTCCTGCTGGTTGTTACTGCTTACTGGTGGGCAGGTGGTGGTTCAGGACTGCTACTTTTTCTCTGCTCTGAGTTAGTGGTTGCAGAACTGGGTAGCTGATGGTGGCATCTGGAGGTGCAAATTGGTCTTGGACTAGCTTTGCCCCAAACCTCTGCACTTGGAACCACAATTGCTTAATGGCCCATCTTTCAGTCCTTGTGTCTTAGTTCCTAAATAAATAAATAAGTGAAAAGCAACCTCTATTTGTCCCTCCTTATCCATTTTTCAAACAAATTAGTTTAACAATTACAGAACATCTTGTATCTATAGCTACCAAATGTTCCTGAGTGATATTGCCCACACACTCATGTGGAAGACTGCCAAACATATCATGGATATTTTTTCTCTTAAGCATCAAAGGCTGAAGGGCATATTGAAGTTAGTTGCTGGATTTGTGCCTTTGGAGCATTTTCTTTGGGTCATTTGAAAAGCAAAGGCAATTTTTTTCCTGAATTATAGGTGCAAAATGTTGGGTAGAAAGCTGAACTGAACTTGAAATATTTGGGATGGTCTCCTGGCTGTCTGCTGGCATGAGAAGGTGGTGTGATGTGATAAAGGAGATGAATTTTAGAGGACATGCAGCTTGCTTCGTGGGTTTGAAGTTCCTGGACTGTATTTGAAGACTTCTACTGAGTTCCTTGTGACCTCAGTCTCTCTCTGAAACAGGTACTCCACAGAGAATACCGTCTTCCAATCTGTTTGGTAAAGTGTTGAAAAGTTTCCACCTCTAAATCTCAAACATCAAAGAATTTTTAACATTAATAAAACCCTGAGAACGGCAGTATTTTATTAATATTATTTTGAGATTTTTTTTTGGTTATATATAAAAAAAATCTCATATGAACAAAAATTGTGGGTCCACAGTGAACCCAAAATTTACCAGTCTGAAACAATCTTCTTCAGGAACTATGAGCTTCTGGTGGAAAAATGCTTTTCTTGCTGTATAATCCCTGCATTCATAGGATTTCGATTACTGCAACTGTTTTCTTGCATAAACGAACAGCTGTGGGCAAAATATCGCACAAAAATTGATGAAACTCACAGAAGCTATAAGCACACATTACAGCTAATGGAGGCTTTTCCCAAGGAAAGGCAGCAGAAGTATCATACTGGCAAATCTATCACATCATTGGACTATGGAAATTGTAAGAAATATTCTAGGATACACTAGTATATTAAAAGAGTAAGCCTGTGGCGATTGTAGAGACTACAAGAGCTCATAGCCTAAGGCTTACTCTGATTGCAGGGAAAAATGAACTTGTCTTCAATTTCTCAAGATACAAACCAAATGCCTTGCAAATTGGTCACATTCCATTTAACTCATATTAATCTACATCATGTTGCCTGGGGGTCAAGCCCAGGTTTTTGTTGTATTTTTCTTTTTTTCCCCCTAGAGTGTATCTCTTTTTGCCTGTAAAATGTGCTGAAGGCTGTACAAGAGACGTTCACAAATATGCTTCTCATTACCAGCATGGTCTGTACAGTGATGCCTACACAACCATGCTAATGTGCTCTGCTTCAAGTTCACGTAAATCAAGTTGGTGGATCAGCCCATTTTAGCTGTGTTAGCATTGCAAGAGATTCTGGTCAAGCAAAAGAATTCTATTAGATATAATTTGCTTTTTCTGACTCCAAAGATACAGAGGTCCCTCAAATGCAACAACAAGCTCATTAACTGCTGTGCATAGAGTCAGTTGATCAGGTATTTCCAAGACTCTTAAAGCAGACCATGCACTGAATAGGTGCCCTAATTCAGCCCCTAAGGAACAACCTTTAGGACTGGAAGGTAAGCGCTTTTCCTCTAACTACCTTCCCTGTTAAGGAACTGAAGCTGAAAGCTGAATTAAATGTTTCAGGCTATTAAGAAAAGCGTTCAACCATTTTAAGATTAAACTGGGCATATTTTGTATGTTCAGAGAAAAAACCTTGCTCTCTTTCATGCCAGTGAAAATAAAGAATCTCTTAAACTTGTCTTTTGGCCTATAAATATCAGATACAAGGAGGTCAGCTATGCCCTTGTTGAGGAAAATGTTGCTTTATGCTACATCAGCTGATGTTATATCAGCTGGGATTTCTCTCTGGAGAAATCTGATCAGAGCAGCATGACCAAAACATGCCTTTACAATGAAAATTTGAGCATGGGGTAGAGATACATGAAGATACCCTCAGCTCTCTGGTGCAAGCTTTGCCCAGAAATGCATCATGTGTGGAATGGCACATCTCAGACTTGGCGTCCGGATGTTTTCAGGTCCCCCACCTGTGATGTCTAGTCCCCAGAAGATCCAGACATGTTTCAAACATGTATATTATACCTTTGTCCCTTATTTTTTAATAATTTACCATTATACCTTTGTAATGCCCTAGCTTAGACTCTTGCTGCCTGAGACCCTCCTCCTCATGCCAAAGTTCAGTCCTGGTGGCCTCCTTCCTTGGCTACCCTTTCCAAGCCTCTGCAACCTGGCGATATTAAGTCACTGTTCTCTATTGCAGGGAGAAGGATTTCCGTGGAAGTGGAGTGCAGTTGGGGGTCACCTCCATGAGAAGAACTCAGCTGATGTGCAAACATCCCTTTTGGGAGCTCCAGGGGACAAAAGAAAGGCCTCCCTGGAGGACTGTGAACTCCATTCACCTGGATAACTTCCCCTGGCCACAAAGTGGATAGTTCATGGACAGCCTCTGGTGGCCTTTGAGAGGGGCAAGCTGAGATGCTTCCAGGCTTTGCATGCCACAACAAACCCATGAGTAAGCCTCTCCTGACACAGAGCCTGGGCTCATGTACGTGGAGGTGTGTACCCATGAGGTTGGCTGGACAAAGTGCTGTGTGTGGAGGCAAAGCACAGCGGTCTGTAAAGGACACAGCGCTCCTGGGACAGCCTGTTGGATGTCAGCGTACCTTCAAAACTTTCACAGGCATTATGAATTCTTTACAGTACATCCCAAGACAAAAAATATTGACCGAAGGACCTCTCAAAAGAAATCTGAAATCACATGTGGGTTCATCACACCTTCACTCTTGCAAACACCAGCTAGACTAAGACTCCAACCTGACTGAGCCCCCAGCTGTCTCCCTGCACGCTGGTCTGGTGGGGGGAGATCCACGCTTGTCATCTGCACTCTCAAGTCCCCTGATGTGACAAGCCACATTTGCCTTTAACCCAGGCACAGGGTTTACCTTCTCCTACACTGCTGCTTCTTGATAAAAAATCAGTGCATGAAACCATCGCCGTGGATATGAACAGATGCAGAGAGGAGAATGGGAACAACACAAACATTATGTTGCTCCCAGAGCAGTGCTGCTGTCGCTGCCCGTGCCACATCTGTGTTTTTGAAGGGAAATGTCATAACACTGCTAATCAATAAGAAGAGTGACAGGACCATTTGTCATGAAGGAGCCGGCACTGCAGCTGTTGCAGTCATCCTCTCCCTGGGCTTTGCGACAAGAAGCCGAGGGAAGGACCTGATTGTTTGCGGGCGGCAGCCCCCGCACGCCTGCGGGCAGCCCCTGAGCGGGGGCAGCCGCGGCCAGCTTGCGGAGGGGCCGCGCCAGCCTTGCAGCAGCCGCGCTGAGCGAGCGGGCAAAAAGCCTGGCAGGAAGTATCGAGTTTCGAACAAAGGACACCAGACACCCTGCAAGGGAGAGACGGGCCTGGGTGTCGGAGGAGTCTGTTGACCTTTAATCTGGAGACCGCTGTTGCATATGCATCACGTTTGAACTGCAGATGTTCCTCGCTGCTCCGCCGGTCAGGGCGACAAGCGGCTGATCTTCAGATGAGGAGGCAGGGCTCAGGGAGAGCCTAATGAAGACTTTAAGCTGTGGGTTGCGATTAAAACGGGCCGGCGGTGTAAGCGTGGGAGGGGGTCACTAAGCTCCTGCAGCTGCTCTGCCGGCAGCAGTGTCCGTGCTGATAGGCGCAGCTCTCCTCCACAATGAGAGCAGTCGTGCATGCCGGGGGGTGGTGGCGGAGGTGACAAAACTGAGCTGCCCTTTCCCACCCCATTAAAATAATTCTTAAATTAGGAAATTTATCTTGATCTGATGGTCTGTCTGTGTGTGGCACTGCCACGTATACCGCTCCATCTCTTTTCTCCAGACAGATCAGGTCAGTAAATAGAAAAGGATTAAATATCAATATAGTGAAAAGCATACAGGGAAATATAGGGAAACAGCCCTTCTTTTCCAAATCGTGACTTGCTTTTTCATAGGCAGAGTTTGACCCTCAACATGGTCTCCACAAGAAAAGAGAATCTCTCCTCCTGCAAGAAAGAGATCTGCTTCTCTGTTGCTGAAGACAGCCAATTAAAACAAAATCCACATATCACTTATGGTGTCTGTACCCAACTGACAGGATGTCTACAGGCTTAAAAGGATACAGGCTCGAGCTTGGATTGCACTTCTGAGCAATATCCACCAAGGCACAAATATAATATTGATCCCACATGAGATTTCCAAGTTCAACAATAAATGCTGTTTAACTAACAGCAATGACCAGGGTCTTCTCCCAGTGTCACCTTAGCGGCAGCTAATGCCACCTGAGGGTTGTCTCCTGACACTCAGGTTCAGATTGTGATGCTGGAGCTCAGCAATGCATAGCCAAACTATTTATTTTGCAACCAAAGTTTCTTCTAATGGAAAAGTGCCGTTGTGTTTTTGTTTTTTTTTTTCTCTTATTCACTGCCTTGAAAAAAAAATGTCAGTTTTGGCAGTATTTTGATTCCAGAACTTCTTGTCCCAAAACAAAGCATTCCCTTTAAGGTTGAAGTGGCCCATGTGAACATTTCTGGAATGGAATCTTTTCAGTTTTAATTTGGAAACGATTTTTTCCCACATGCAATTCATTGCTATTATTTTCACACAGAAACACATCGACAAGATTTCAAAGGGAAAACTTGGACCAAAGTGCTTTGATTTCATAACAGTGGAAAGTTTTGATTGACCTGAAGTAACATTTTATCAGACCTCTAATGCACATAGAATTTCACTTGCATATATGTTTTGGTTTTGTTTGGGGGATTTTTTGTAACCAGGAAAAATATTTCCATGCATGAAAATGTCTGGTTAACCTTGATCTTATGAGTCCTCCCAGGAGATGGTTCTCCCTCCCTGCTGGTCCTCCTGTTCAGGCTAAAAGCAGGCAAGGTTTTGGTACTGCCTGCTGTAACAGCCATCACTGGATTTCACCCCATTGCAAAACCACTTTTACGGCCCTCACAGCTTCCTCCAAGGGCGAATTCATTACAGCTGGGAGGTCTGATCAGAATGCATGAAGTGCCACAGCAATGGCCAGGCTTGAGAGATAATTTGTCAATTTGTTGTTTCTCATCTTTTTAAACATGCTGCAAAATCTTCAGGCACCTGTACCAGCAGTCCAAGAAGTGGTCACGTAGAGAGATGAAATTTTGAAGAAAAGGGGTAGGTCAAGAAGGTTGAATTCATTTTAAGGAATGATATAGCTTTCACAGCAATATATCTACTGCCTGTAATTTATAGCCCAGGCTGCCATAATGATCCTGTATCCCTTTCTCTTTCTGTGGTTCCAGTTCAGTGAAGAATTTCAGCATACACTTTGATTGACAGGGCAGATGGTAACATTGTTTGCCATTAATGTTAACCTATTATTTAATATATGTGTTAGTTTTATTATTTTTTAACAGGATACTAGTGACTATAAAGTTTAATTGACCTTTTTTGCCAATAAATAAATCATCGCTGGTTTCAGCAAAGGATTATACTTTTATCTGCCAATAAAAAGCTGAAGGAAACCTCTTAACTACACTCCTTCCTCTTTCCTTTTCTCTTTCATCTCCTTAAGATCCTTCTTATGAGCAGCACCCTGGAAAGAAAATTATCCAGTGATGGAATGAACAGCTCTGTATGTGGATAAGTCAGGGTTTACACCAGAGAAAGAATGGGGGTTAAATTGGCTGCATGGTAAATTCTGTCTCTCGAAATCCTGACATCATTGGAACTGAAATTTTGTCCCAGGAGACCATAGGCTTGGTTCCCATCTTGGTTGCACTGGACTTTGCAACTTCTTTTGATATCACACTTGTACTTTGAGCAAGGGGAAGGGGCAGCAGAATCGGGCTGAATATATTAAAAAAATGTGAAACTTAAGTAAGAAAAACTGATCACAAATAAATTTAGAATAAGCTTACCTTTATTTACTGCTGGGTGGTACAAAAAGAATATGCTATGCACTTTTAAGCTTTATACCAGGAGTACATGATAGCATTCCCTACTAGAGCCCAGGAGAGGCCCAATGGGTTCTGAGGGGACGGCCAGCTGCACTTTACCAGAACAAGATGCTGTGGATCCTGCATGCTTTTTAATGGCTCCTTCCTCTTGGCTTTCTCCTTTCGCTGATTTAAGACTATCACCTGACAGATTTTTATTTTCCCTGTAAGCACTTCAGGCCAAAGTCATTAGAGAGCAGAAAAAGAAAACTCAGTTTGGTTATCTGAAGCTTTTGCTTAGCTGACCCCGGAGGAAAGTCCATCCAACCACAGAGAAAGAAAAGTCTCGTTTTTCAAAACTGTGAATTCATTAAGAGAACTCATATGCATAAAAATCAGTGAAGCTGAACAAAATGTAAATTTTTCTGGCTGAGAGAGATTTTCTTATGTTGTTATAAGCATCTATATCTAAGACACTGGATTTACATTTAGGTTGGGTTTTTTAACTTCTGGCTTCTTAACTATGTGCCTCAGGTTTTCTAAGGGCTGGGGTTTCAGAAAGGAAACTTGCAGCTGGGTAGGTAGAGCAAGTAATGAAAATCCTGTGAACAGGCATACTCAGCATGTGCTCTGCCATCATAAAACTAGTATGCTCCTATATATATATATATATATATATA
>WAAG01037728.1:21042-35478 GCA_013390105.1 Tichodroma muraria | reverse complement strand
CTTGTCCTGTTCAGTTGAAGCAGTTAAAATTGAGAGGGGCTACAGAAAAGATGAAGCTGCTCGCAGGATAACCTCAGTGAATGGGGCCTAGTCCAGCTCTGAATAAATTTCTGTGTAGAGTAATAAGAACAATACATCTTTTAAGTACTGCAGAATTGCTGTGTCAGGTGAGATCAGAGAGGCTGCTTCTAAACCAGTGTTTTGGGTAGCTGGGATGGAGTTGCTATTGCACCAAGCTCTGGTCATACCAGGGACTGCTCCTTTAGAACCCCCCTGGCTTTCCACCAGACAGCTGGAGGATACTTCTTGACAGTATGATCCCAAAGAGAGCAAGGCTCTGACATGCTAATATGCAAACCCCTTTTAGAGGTGAGAACAGAATTACTTTTCACACTGTGGTTACAGTGCCATTTCTGGTAACAGCATCAGGCAGACGGGCAGGTGCCTACAGGCAGGCATAGCAGCAGCTATGCTGGTGTTATTATGGAAACCCGACTGTGATGGGCAGCAGGGATGCCGAGAGGATGCACTTAGACCTGTGTGCAGTGACTGCAGTCCCAGGGCAGGCTTCATGCTGTATTTTGCCATCCATTTAATGGTGCAGTGGAAAGCGAACATGGGCAGTAACTGGTTGACAACCTTTGGGTGGGTTAAACTTTCTTTTCTGTGCTGTTTGTTCAAAATTCTTTTTGGCGTTATTGGAATAATTTTCTCCATCTTTCCTATGGGTTGTGAACAATTAATCCTAGATGTTGCTATAACATAAGGAAGGAGCTTTGATTAAGTATGGGAACCTGTTTCCTATGTGCAGCATTGCAGACTAAATCCCTCATCTTAGTCTATTTGAGGAAAATCTTATTTGCCTTTTTGCCATGCCTACAAACTTAAGTGATACGAGTCTTGTTTCTTTTCTGCGGACCAGGAGGGCCTCTTGCCCTTGTAGATCAAAGAAAATAAATTTAATCCTTTGCCAGAAATGACTTATTGTCTGATGTGCCTTAACATTCAGGCACTCTCTTTTGCCACTAGAGTCTGGGTGGAGGCAGTTGTGTCTCTCCTCAGATCAGGGCTGTCTCCTCTCATCATATTGGCTTTATTGCATTGAGGTATGCCTAGAACAACTCACCTCTTCTTTAACATCATATTATCCATGAAAGAATCCTCTGCTAAGCAGAGATAACAACCTATGAGAGCTTTTTCTTATGCCAAGGGAACTGAATTAGAGGAGAAAACTGCTTCAAGATTGTTCGGGAAAGTGTGGAGCTCACTGGCCTCCATCCACTAAGGCAGGAAAGCACTGTTTTAACTTCAAACATACAAATATTTGACTTCAGTGGGACTGTGCAAGCCTGTATATATATGTGTACATGGAGATTCTCTGGTTCTCAGAAATTCCAACAGAAACAGAACTTCCACAGTGATTTCCTTTTCTCCCAGGTTACCTACCAATATCTCAGATTATTCGCTGTGCTTGCAAGCTAGATGACATATAGCTTTGGTCCCAGAGTCTTGAATCTGTCTAAATTGAAAGAATTTATATTTCTGTGCTCAGTTCCATGTTACCTCCAGAGATCCATTCTTTTTGTTTGCTCCTTTCTTTTTCTGTGCTCTGAGACTTGCAGAAATAGTGCACAAAAACAACACACTAAAACAGTGAACTTCCTGTAAAATTCAGGTTTCCTACTTTGTTATCACATGGAATTTTGCATTTTAGACTACAAGAATGTAGATGAAATCTTTTTATTTTCATTTACAATGATGAAGAGAAGGAAGGAAGACATTAAAGGACCAAACAGCTCCAAGAAGTAGCTTTTTCTGACAAGTCAGCTGGTTTGAAAGTAATGGGACTGGAAATCCATGCCATTTATTTGAGTGTGCCTGAATCTACCACTACGACTCACTAATGCTGCACCTAAATGCGTGAAACATTTTACCATCCTCATACCTGTCTTTCACAGATGAGAAGAACTGTTTTATGTGACTGAGGAGCAGTTCAGAATCTTGCTGCCATGAGATGGCAAATGTTGCTCTGGGTAGATGTAAATTGTCAGAGGATAATTGTGATAATTTCCACTTGCCTCCTTGATAAATCTGGGCAGCCTTTAGGATAACACTGAATTTAGTTCTGTGTTCAGAATGTTATTTTGTGAAGTTTCTTGGGTCAACCAGAATGATTTGAAAATGACACATCAGCTTTACCAGTTTGCTCTCAATAGCAGTGGCAGCACCTCTCCCTAGAGCAGTTGCAGCTTTGGGTCTGTCTCATGAGTGCTTTTACACCAGACCAGCACTAAGTGAGCTACGGGTGTGCTTATGCAAGGTTTGTGTCAGTGAGAGTTTTCCATGGGATGATAATGTGATGGGTAACTTATTCTGAGAAGATGACTGAAATAACTACATTTAAAATTAAGCACGTATGAAAATGCAGGCCACTGTATTTTCAGTCATGTTGCTGAGAGAACAAAGACTTGTATCTGAGAACTGTAGGGATTTGCTAGTGCCAGTGTAGGACACTTCCTGGGGATGGATGTGAGCTCTGGTTTTGAAGATCATTGCTGCTCATCTTCTGCTTAATCTGTGCCTGCTTAAATTTCTTTAAGATGAAAGAGGGAAAGCTCTAGAGGCAGAAAAAGTGAACACCTTAGCAGCTGGCACATGTGATTCTTCCTCTACTATCCTGCATGGCAGGGAAACACTTTCCCATTGTGCAGTTAGCTCTTGAGTGAGCTTATTTCTGCCTCTTACAGGCAGTCTTGGAAAGACCCTAACTCTGTGTCTACAAGAGGCACAAGGAAAAGAGTCTAGAGTGAAGGACACAGCAAGTAAATATTCACAAATAATAAAAATATCAAGGTATTTCTTTGACATCCCAGAAATTGTTTTCCCTGTCATGACATAGTCTAACAGCTGAAATCAGGCCCAGAACTGACCAGCTTCATCAGCTCTTTGACAAGCAATTTTCTTATTTTCCCTCCCTATAAAGTCTTTCAGACAAATCAGCCTAATACTCTCAGTTAACGTGTGAGCAGCTTATTCAACCAATCTCTAACCTCCCAAGAGCACTATACTACTGCTACAAAGCTCAGAAAAATATTCCCCAAGGTTTCTGAGGTGGGTTTCAGGATAAATAATTTGCTCAAACTGTCTTCCCCTTTTTCTGGCAGACTCAGCTCAAACCTGAGTCCAAACAGAGATATTAGACTAATCACCAGCTCCTGGGAGCCAAAACCTTCTCCCTCTTCCAAATACACCAATCCCTATTTGCCTACCAGCCTGCCTTTTCTCTGAGACAGGAATCTCAGCTGGAAATAATTGGCAGCCTGCACAATTTCTACTTGCTGTACCTTTTAACCCTGAACCTTCCTGATCAGGCCGTGGAAGCATTCATCTCATCACCAGTCCAAGTACTATTTAAAATCATCAAATGCATATTTAAATTCAAGAAAAAGACAAGGGTTTATGTTCTAAATCATGATTTTTCTGTTGAAGAACCTTTCACACATTCAGAGTCATGTGATTCCAGCATGACTTGTGTATGGGATTCTTTAGGAGAGGTATTAGAAACTCAGGGCTCCAATAGGGCTTGATCAATTTGTGTCACAAAGTACTAATCCATTTAGGCACCACAGTATAGAGAAAACAGGAATATGCACTGTCAGCAAACAGCGCAGAGATAACATAAAATCCATTCTGATAGCAGAAATATTGCCAGTGGTGTTGATAGACAAAAAAATACAGACTAACACTGAGCACTAAATTGCTCATGCTTTAGGCAGTAACTGAGTCACTGAGTCATCTCTTCCCTATCAGATGTTGAAAGGGGTGAGGAGGGGAGCATCCATTGAAATGACTTGAATGTACTGCGCCTGTCCTCTGCATGTGAGGTCTGCAGATCTGCTCTCCTCAGACTCAGCCTATGCTCCATATGCTTCAGAATAACAGCTGTGGATGTAGGCACCTTGTTGATTATCCTGCTCTTCACACAAGCTTGTCTAGTCTGGAGAGGCAGATTCAATTACTCCTCCCCACCTCACTGCCTCAGACTAAGCTCTCATCTACTGAAGTATTTCTTCTTTGAATGTAAATTCCTTGTGATGGTGCTTTATTTGGCTTGTGAATGATCACAAAAAGTACAAATTCATAAAATAATAACTGCAAGTGTTTTGTTTTCTATCTTGGTGCTTCTGCTTTTACTGGCACATCAGCACGTATGTGATCCAAAGAGTCACATTGGATTATGAGGTGGGAATCACGCTAGGATACATTTGACTTTTCAGCTTGACTAAGTAAGTGCCTCTTAGAGCTGGATTGAGTGGCAGTGACTGTCAAGACCAGTCTGAAGGAAAGCTCTGATGGATATGTTTGCCACTATAGCAAAATATCTCTGCCACCATATCCCCAGGGTATAAAGGAGAAGAATTTGTTTTTTGGAGGAACAATCATGCATAAACCACCTGTCCCAAATGTTGTGACTCCCCTACCTCTGGGAATGCCCAGATCTCTGCTGTAACCATTTGGTTTCAGAGTTTCCCATGCAGCAGTGATTTGCATGGGATGGTTCTGGAATGAAGCCCTCTACGGATACTCAGGAAGCCAACACTTAATAAGAGGGCACAGTAATACTGGCATACACCGGAGCAGAGGGGCAGGGAGTGGTTCCTGCCCTTGCACCAGCAGATGGAGCCCAAGGTGTCCACGGCTTTAGGGAGGCACACCTGGGAGACAGGTTCCACCAAGAGCAAGACAAACGTGATTGCCCGTTGAAGAGCCAGGAGAACTGCCTCCCAGTGCAGCCCTGCTTCCCACTGCAGCCCTGCATCCCAGTGCAACCCTGCATCCCACTGCAACCCTGCATCCCACTGCAGCCCTGCCTCCCAGTGCAACCCTGCATCCCAGTGCAACCCTGCATCCCAGTGCAGCTCTGCATCCCACTGCAACCCTGCATCCCAGTGCAGCCCTGCCTCCCAGTGCAGCTCTGCATCCCAGTGCATCCCTGCATCCCAGTGCAGCCCTGCCTCCCACTGCAGCCCTGCCTCCCACTGCAGCCCTGCATCCCAGTGCAGCCCTGCCTCCACTCTGCCTGGGAGCTGTGGGCTGCTGGTGCACACATGTGGATGGCAGCATCTCATCCTGCCATTCAGGCTTGCTCTGAGACCAGTCATGAAACCTGTGACAGTGCAAGGACCTTGTCAGGCAGCCCCTTGAGATCAAGTTTGATTTCAGCAGTATATGGAGCAGCAGCCAGAAGACAGAAGACAGTAATTTCCTATTGCATTCTGGAAATGAAATTTGTCACATTTTCTACCCTTCTGCTAATTAAAGATGACTTTTTGCCTATTGTTTGTATTTTTGTCTGGGAGACCTGGTATATTTAGTTTACCTCATCTTATCTTTATCATCACTCTTATTATTCTTATAGCTGGGAGCTGTTAAGGGAAGCCCTTTGCCCTGTAGTCTCACACCTGAGTTGTCAAGGGAAGCAAAGCCTTATGTTTGAAAATAGGCTGTGCCCTTCTGGCATGTGGTGACATAAATGATCCAAGAATGAAAAAAAAAAATGCAGTGATCAAAATGATAGTCAGTCAAAAAGTCTTTTCTTAGGAAAGAATTCCTTGGGTTCAATTAAAAAAAGAAAAAAAAAAAAAAGAAACAGGCAAAAAAAAAAAAGCAGCTTCACACTTTTACAGATGTATCTCATGAAGTTTGATTTTATTCCTGAAGTTTCTGGATAGCATTTGAGTTCACAGCTCTGATGAACTGCCCTTTTGTTCCCAAAGGCAGGATTTCTTTTTCCCTTGGAGGAAATGAAAAGTCAAGAGAAGACACTATTGAACCATTTGATCAGTGCCCAGATCTGGCTAGGCTTTGAAAAAGGAAAGTATGCAGCAACACTAACCTTTAAAGACCCCTGTTTAAAAATATTCAGTTATAATAGGATAAAGACAAAGGTAATAGCCTGAAAAATTTCAATACAGAGGAAAGAATCAAATGTCTGACAGCAAAATGCTAGTTAAAAATAATCATGGCAAGATGATTAAGTTACTGCAAAAAAATTATACACACCAATTTGCAAAGGAAAAGCAATTCTTACCCTATTAAATTGGGCTTTTATAACATTTCACTGCTTCTAGATTTGCAGAAATATTTCTGTACACTTCAAATTCCCTGCTATTCATTGTCTTCTATGTGTTATGAAAATTGAAAAGACCATATAAACCTGTGGATAAGGATGTTTGTATGTATTTCCTATTTCCCATTTCACTCTATATTGGTGAACTGTATAATCAGGATATTTCATCTGATTATTTTTTTCCACAGCCAGTACAAGAAGAACATTTCAAATCAAGTTTGGTATGCACTTCCTGATTTTCTTTTGGAGGTCATTCAAAGACAATATCAACATTGTCATCTCATTTCATTCTTTGAGGAGAATCTATTTTGTTCAAGCCAACACAGATCTCCCACTAAGGTACAATAGAGAACATTGTCCTACTGTGATTAAAGCTGCGTTCAGGGCAGCAGGTCCATTTGGCAAAGGATTTTGAGACTATGACCTTTATCTTCTGCTCAGATTGCAATTGCCTCCTCCTTTGGCCCCAAATACTTGTCTTAGAAATAAGAGAAAAGCAAAACAAAACAATATTTGCAGGTACGTTGATAAACTTAATTCCTTTTTTCTTCTCTTGAGATGTAGTTAGTGCTAGGTGAGAGTTTTGTGGTGAAGCACAGGCTTGTTAAAACAAGCTGTGTCCCAAACAGGTGTCACTGGGAGAGTACAATCCACTGTGGGCTCTGGTTTGTTGTGTGGCTTGTTGGCATGGCTGATGGGACACTGAGTCTTCCCATTTCCTTAGCTGGGTGTTACTTGTCAAGCTGACTCCAGTCAGCAAATTGCAGAGTTACTGTGCTCTGCAGCTTCTTTCAACCCAGGACAGGAGCCTTGGGGGTGCTAATCCCTTTTTAGAAAAGGGATTTCTAAAAAAAATCCCTTTTTAGAAATCCTTCATGTCTACGCTGCCGAACCGTTGGTTTACACTAGAGCTATCAGGACTCCCAGGGTCTGTGTCTGAAAGAGTTTTCTCCAGACAGAGGTGAGAGGGCACCAGGAATCAACCAAGCCCTCAATGCTGAGTGAGTGAGTTGGCTGCTTAGAGGACATGCTCTCTCAGGCTCTCTGAACATATGTAACAAAATGATGAAGTTATACATAGATGAAATGCTTCCTAATTTTCCATAGGTAAATTGGATGACTGGATCTGTCATGCTGAAAGAGATACTCTTCCTACCCCAAAGTGGCTATATTTATCACAGAATCAACAGTCTGTCTTCAGAACAGTGATATTTATAACTTAGAGCCCACGCCTTTTAAATTTGTTGGGTTTTTTTTAATTGAGACATTAAAAAAATTATTTAAAATATTGAAAACATGGGGAACAAATATTTACCATTTCTCCTCCAAAACCTTATTTTAGCCAATTCAGATCAGTTTTGCAAAACATTTTATATTTGATGAAACTGCACATTTTGAGGGAACAACAGCCTGCTGGAGTTGGAGTTTTGGGGTCCAGCTTTAACCACAGCTCTGACAGCCACAGAAGCGCTGAGCTGGGCAAAAAGCCATCAATGGAAAATCCCGTAAATTTCTATTTCTTCTATGGGATACATCTGGACGGTGTGAGGAAAATGGAGCTCACTTTGTATCCAAGTCTAGGGGTTTGATTTACCTCTGCAGAACTCTTGCAAATGTCTTTGGAGCCATGTGGGTTTAAGTCAGTCCAGCAGGACATGGATAGTTCTGGCCCCTGCCCAGGAAAGCATTTGAGCACATGCTTAACTGAAACCATGCCATTAGTCCCCTCTAGGGCTGCACAGCCCAGGCTGAGCAGGGCTTTTGCACAGTGTCTGGTCCTGGGGAGCACATCTGGAGAGCACATTGGGCTGCTTGAGCTGTTACACTCAGTGCAGGTAGGGCTGCAGTGCAGTCTTAGTCGGGTTGTCTCTAATGAGGTACGCAGATATCATCCAGATAATGGTGCCACGGCCAGCCCTAATACCCACACATGCACATGCAGGGCCTGTGTAAGAAGGACGGTGTTTGTGTTGTGCTGTGACACGCACAGAAACAACCTGTGGCATAACCTGGCTGAAGTTACTAAATCCACTGCCAGAGGGCAGAGGAGGTGCAGTGAAACGGGGCAGTTTGCGCTTAGCCAGGGCAAGTGAGGCTCTAATGCTGGGAGTCCTCTGCCTCAAGGAAGCTGAGAAAGGCTTTTCTTTGCCCTTTTTTCATAAGCAACTAAGAACATTAAGGCACAGGATTATGCCACAATTTGTCCAGAAGAATGCCAGATAAGGAACTTCGTAGCATGATGTACTCTGCATACCCCTTGCAGGCAGTTCCACTCATACTCACAGGCTTTTTCAAACTCAGATTACTTGGCAGGCATAGATTGCAGCTGGCAATGTCCTTTTCTCTCTGAGATTGTGGTCTTCTAATTAAAAACTACGTTGCTACTTTGCTCCCAGCTGCAGCAACACAGATAAAATCAAAGGTCAAGTCATAGTGATCTGTTCCGATCTAAAAGTAATGAACATCAAATTCACAGCTTGTTCTTAACCCAAAGACTTTCTGAAGTTAAAAGTGTTGTTTAGTGTCATAATGACATCCCTTGGAGTCATGTCCTTGGAGTACCAAGAACTCAGTTACAGAACTGTGGGTCACTGAGGCCCTCCTGGTTCCTAATTGTCACATGGACCAATGAATGGCATGAATCAATGCTTTTTGATGAGAGAGCTTGTTTGGGAAAGGAGTAATAGGCTGGTCGGAGCTGATGCTAGGATCTGACCGGAAGCAAGTGGTAAATTGTAGACACCACTCCAAGGTATGGTTGCGACCTGCTTATGTAGAAGAGTCATGTTTAAATTATGAAGCCTTTATCATGCTAGTTATCATTCAGAGATGTTCCCTCTGTTCACAAACACACACAGCCCAACCCTACAAAGTTCTCTGTTATATATAACCTCCTGGTTAGTGAGAAGCGACAACTTGAAATGTCTATAAACCAGAACAAGGTGCCATGCCTTTTGCCTTTTTACAAGGGCTCTGCAATGCAATAAATAAGGGCTACCAAAATAATTTTTCAGAGAGTTTGGAGACCAGCTGTGACAGGTCCTAAAGTCCGGTGTGGTATAACTGGACTCAGCAACCTGAGATTGTCAAGCCACAACTCTGAAGCCCCATGCCAGTAAAACTGGCATCTAAGCAATGAGATGAAAGTATTAAAGGCTCAGTATTTTTTCATAGTCTGCCTTCAAGAGGAGAGACAGTGCCCCCTTGCTTTCCTGGGATCCATCCCATTTTGTTTTAATATTCAGTAGATGGCACGTAGGGTTCGGGCTGTCATCTTGGCTGTTAAAATGAAATGTCAGTGGACTCTGTGAGGAATGCCCCCTTAGTTCACTGAGTCCCAGACCCAGCTGCTTGGAATTGGCTGGAGACACTTCTAGCTTTTGAAATAAATAATTTGAAAATGATGCTGTCCCTGCTTTGTTTTAAAAGTTAAAGAAACTGTTCCAAACAGCAGTTGCTACACAAGAGAAGGTCTCATTAAGTGATATTGTAATGCACAAGCACAGGTACTGGTGTCACAGATGCTATTTTACAACTGCTTAACTGCAGGAGTAATGACACAGCAGAAGGTGAGAGTGAACATTAGCAGTGATCTTTATTCTGCTTCATGTTCTCAGGTTATATCAAATTTTCTCTTTGTTGTACAACTGCTGCAATGTACTACATTAAAACTCAAGAGCAAAAATTAAGAGCAGCTACTGTGACATGCATGAAATGCAAAATAGGTTTATTTTTGACAAGGACAAGTTTCTAAAAAGAATATCATGTCATGCCTACAAAAATGTAGTAAGCTCTCAAATCAGATTCAAGACAATCTCTTCAGTAAAGCTCTGGTTGAGAGAAAGACTTGAGGTTGCCAGGTTTTATTCTTAATTGCCTTAAATTAGAAGGTAGTGTTGAAAAGAGCATTTCACATGTAACTCCTTCTTTGTGCAGATACAGTAACTCCTTGCCAGTGTAGTGCATTACAGACATCATTTTATAATGAGATGTGAAGCAAAGGGAAAGACATTCACAGAGGTTATGGGAAGAAGACCTGGAAGGTTCACATGGAATTTCAGATCCACATCAAACACTGCAAGCAATAGAAAGTTCTCTATGCATATTTCACAAACAGCCAGTAGCTCCAACTTTCCAGTGCCCTGGGTTACATTTTAATCCAAAGGCATAACACTCTCACTGTTTCAATAGATGATCAATCAGAAAGGCCATTCTTGGGTTCACTTACACTCCACATAGCCATGGTCAACCATTCAGTACCTTTGACCTGACCTTTGAACGGAAAAATGCGAAGACAGCAACAGCCGGCTTTAGAAAGAAAAGCACATAACAAAAAGGCAGAGAAACATTTTCATAACAATAGGCACTGTTTCATAAAATGCTGACTACAAGCTCGACATAGAAATTTGCCTGTTACAGAATGAAACTATTCAAAGGCTTAGTCAAATTGAGGAAGGTTTTAATATGCAGCAGCTGCTGAAAGCAAAAGCTTGCAGGGGTTAACTTACAGCCATGAAAAAATTATTAGGTTAATGACTCTGGCATGTAACAGAGACTGTCTTTCTGCTGTGACTATGCTAGGATATTGCCTTTGCCATTTTTAAAGGCAATGTTCTTGATCTAAAATTGAAAATAGTACGCACATGAAGGACAGAAATATGGAGGTAATTCAGTCAGTCACATATTAGCCAGATTTTCTTAAATCAGCACTTTGAAATGAATGTGTCTTTCAGATCTGGCATGTGTTTGTTATTTGTATGGTTTCCTAGAGGTATTTTGATTAAAATACCTGTTTGCCAATTGCCTCATTTGTCTTGGTTTATCAGATTACAAGATTAAATTACAGTCTTCCAACCTTTAAGGGAGTTTGGATGTAATTTACTTCTCTCTTCCTGTCTCTCACTAAGATTACAATTATTTCCAATTCTATGAATAGGAATAAGCTTTACATTTATTTCATGGAAAAACTGCAGTTCACAAATGAAATACCCAGGAAATGATAAAGAAGATATTTAAAGTCTTATGGATTAAGAAACTCATATGGATTTGAAAACTGGTACATCTCTTTGCATGTTACCTTATTGAACTTACTAATTTTGAAAACATTTAAACTATCAGCTTTTAGAAAAGTGGGGTGCAAAATTACATCTATTCTGAAAGAAGGGAATTCAGCAAAAAGTTAAGTAAGGCACATTTCTTGCCATGTTGAGCAATTAATTTGTGCCTCAGCCCAGTATCTGGGAAGCATGTGATGATACACTCTTGATTAGATGTAAGATTTTTACAGCTGGAATCNAAAAGAAAAAAAAAAAAGGAAATGGAGTAAAACCCCAAGAATTTTGCAATGCAGATAGTGATTTAAGATTTAATGCTATGGCACTCAAAGAGTCTGATGAGGAAAAGAAAACCAGCTTAGGATAAATCTTCTAAAGTCATCTTCAATGAGCACTCAACTGTTCATGTTTTACATTTATACATGTTGTTGAATTTTGGAAAGGATTATTTACATCTTGCAACATATGGACTCATCTTTAACAGAGTTGTTATAGACATGAATATCTATGCTTTACAAGATATATTTCACCAACTAATCTACAAATTCTTCACTTTTCACCCATAATGAGACATCAGAGTTGCTTCACCACCAGCTTCCCTGGGGCAAGTCCATTCATAAATACCAGTTTGTGCAAAGTTGTATGTGCATTGTGGCAGGGCCAACACCTTCACCAGCCACTTCTGAACACTCATTCCTTTTCCTTGCACAAACAGATAAATCAGCATTAGGGGCACAACACATTTTTATTCCCCTCCATCTGCTCAGTCTTGCCGCTGCCCACTTCTGGGGCTGGGGTTTGGGTGGCACAGGGGCAGGAGGGAGGAGCAGTGCCTTGCTCCCAGCCAGTGTCCTGCAGCATTGCCAGCATCTCTCACATCAGGCCACTTCCCTGGGGCATCCTCGTGAGGACAGAGTGGGGATGGCAACAGGCAACACACAGCCTAGAGCCCTTCCTCCCTGTCCCACCACCCTGGTGAGGTTGATCCTGCTGCAGCTGGCCACAGGGCCTCCCTGAGTGTTGGCCCTCTGTGATGCCATCAGGAACTGCCCTTGGAACACCAATGTTTGAGCCACGTGGGGATAACAAATCACCTGGACACTTTTGCATTCCTGGGAGTGCCCCATATGACATCCAGTGCCTGTGTGTGCACCAGAGCAGGAGCAAAACCCTGGCAGCCCCAGAGAGCAGCAGGGCAACACATCTTTGTTTTGTGTTCTCTGTGCTCAGAAGGCCTTTGACAACCCTGTCCAAACAATCCCATTGGACAAAAATGCAAACAACTTCACGCACAGGAGGTCTTCTTAAAAATGCCTTTCATTTCTAAAAGGGGAGAGATTTTGGATCTGGGCTGTGGTGAATTAACATGCTGACCTTTTATCTTGAGAGGCCACTGATGTTTGAAGACAGCCCAGTTCTTCAATGAAATTACTTTGGGTGGTCCTCATCTGCTTAGGAAAAAAATTTTTTACTGTGTTGAAAATAAGGGCATGAGAGTACACAGACATAAACACTGAATCCAGTCTCTCTGCAGAGTGAGAGTGGGAGCTGTGGGCCAAAACAAAGGTGCATTAACGAGCTTACATCAACCAAAAGAAATGACTAAATACCTGTGTGTTATATTGGAATTAACTGAGATTGTCATGTATGGCTCTACTGATTTAATGGAATAGAAAATGCACGGGGTGATAAAATAAGGTATTAACATCCTTTTATCAGTCAGAAGTAATTTTCAAGCATGAATATATTGTGAGTGTATGAAATTGAAACTCAGATAAATTCTGAGCAAATTGCTCTTATTATTGGCAATTTCAAATAAAAACAGGAATAATGTTGGGTGTGTTTTATGTCTGTGTTTGCAAAGCTCCCCCCAACAGAAACTTTTCAGTACCACAGTCTTATAACAGGTAGGAAATAAGAAATGCTGTAGTAAATCCCCACTCTTCCTTTTCTCATATCTAGACCTCCAGAAAGAGAGACTATTCAGGAAACAGAAAATTTTGGGACATGCTGCAGATCTGCACAACCCAGACTACTTTCCCCTCTTGTCTGATGTTGGGGTTTCTTGTTGTGTTTCCTTGCCCCTCTTGCCTTGATGGATCTGCAAAGCGATATCACCTGATCACATTACTTTCTGTTACCATATGTCACTTAAAAAACAAATTTTAGAAAGCCTGAGCTGTACAGCAAGCCTGCTGGCTTCTCAACCTGCTTTGACATATGCCGGAGAAGATTTAAAGCTGTCAGGTTGTTGGATGGTTGCCATGGGATTGCAAAGAGGGAGAGAGAGAAATCCCCAGGCAGGATGCAGATGGACGGCTGGCTGCAGTGGCTGGGCTGACCTAGCTCTCAGCATACCCAGCTGGGAAAGGACCCCTGAAGATCTTGTTTAATATTATTGCCCTTAAGCCTTATTTACCTTGACATTTTGGGCAACTTAGATTAGGAAATCAGCAGAGGATATTAGTCTAAATCAACATGCAGACAAGCACCTGAAGCAGCTGAATTGCTGTCTGAGCTTTCTGCCTGACCAGAGCCAGCCTCACGTGTTACCCTGGGGTAAATATACAATGCAATACACCTGAGAGCTGTGCATGCGTGCCCTTGCCACGTCTGCTTTCTATTTGGCTAAACACACGTGAAACTGTCACCGGTGCTCCTGCCTTGGTTGACCTCTGTGCTATTTGAACTATTTGTCTTGCCGGTTGGAAATTTTCTGAGCAAAACAGACTAATTGGCCTTGATTAACAAGCATCTGGTGTGAGTACAAATGGTTATTTGAGCAATAATGAGAAAGAACATGGGGAAGCGAGTTGGCAGCCTAATTTCTGGCAATTGATCCATTCTCCATCCCCAGGCTGCTGAATTTCTTTCTCTGGCAAGGTGGGGGAGGTGGGTTTTTTTTCCCACAAGCAGCCTGTAGTCTGGCTTTTCAAAACCAAACTGTTTGGCATGTTTTCCCATTGCTCTGCCATGCAAATTGGAGGCTGCAGCCTGACCCTTAATGGTGTGCCCAGCATGAGGACATGTGAAACTGGACTCTGATAAATATTGCAAAAGCAGGAGTAGTTTCCCCTTTATCTTTGTACCTGATTTAGAGTCTGCAGAATGGCTGTTCCTAAATAATGCCTAAAACACATGTGCCTTGGATGCTGAAAGTTCAAGACTGAGGATTTTATAAGAAGATAAGCTTTCTGAAACTTCCAGCTACTTTAACACAGTATAGATTTAAAAATACATTTATTTCTTTTA
>WAAG01037728.1:0-21037 GCA_013390105.1 Tichodroma muraria | reverse complement strand
TTTTTTTTTTTTTTTTCTCAAATACATACAAGATTATTTTTTTTATAATTTTTTTTTTAATTTTGCCAGTGGTGCAATTATATACAATCTCTCTGGGAGAAGACAAGGATTTTCACTGCCTCAAGCTTATACCAAATTGTCAGCAGATAAGATATGGGTGCATTTGCATTAAGCTTGGCAATGTATCCAGCTAGAATATGTTTGTGAAACTGCTCACCTTTGTCAGACAGCGTGGTCAGAGGATGAGGATTTTTACTGAGATTCAATTTCCTTATGAAGATATCATTATAGTATAGGCTATCCATATAAGTATAAGCTGGCTGCGTTAACCCTCCTCTCAACAGAGGTGTGGAAAGATAAACTCAAGAAATCTCTAGTATTTTGTCCAGTGGAGCACACAAAATCATGAGGTCTTTTTCAGAAATGCTGACCTTTCAAAAAAAAATGGATGATGATTTGATTTTTTTGATAAAAGCCAAAATTGGAAACTTTAAAGCTTGGCACTGATGAGGAAAAATGAATTCTTTCTGAACTGTCAGCATTTCAGAACTGAAGTGCATCTCCCTGAGCAGCACTGATTTCAATGTTCTCTCCCTCTTAGACTCATATCTTTTATTATGGGCCAACAGGGCCAGAAGACCCATTGTAGGTGTGAATTACATTTTTGTAGCTCCACAGTTTTGCTTTCTTATATTATTTTTCATCTAGTATAGGATTTTGCAATGTACATTTATAGCACTTTTCATAGACACATTTTTGTTTCTGATTGGTTTAGTTAAAAATAGAGATAAAGAGTCATTTTGAGGTGTTACCTGAGACGCACTGCTATGGGGGAGAAATGACGAAGTCCAAGCTTCAACAAGTACCTTATATCACTCTCAAAATACTAAAAAATATTGATTTTATCATAATCACTTAGAAAATTTTAAAAAAACCCAACACCAAGAAACACCTCAAAAACAAGTTGTTCTTCAAGAATCTAGTGAATCTTGAATTAATATGTTCAGGCTTAGCATGTCATCAATAAGGTCGCACTGGGCATCACAACATGGTGATAGTGCACATTGCTTTAGGCAAACATTTTAAAGCATGTACAGAAATTATTCTGTATAAAACTCTGGTAAATGGAACCAAAGACAGATTTTCCTACCACTCTCCTAATTTTTGCAAAATTAAAGCAAATTCAGCCACATGGAATAGGCAGAGAGATGTGTTACTCCTCTGGATGCTAAGTGTGGTACATATCTTTTTGAAGCATTTCTTTAATTACTGCTTTGCGTGAACCAAGAATGGCAACTATATTCTCTCAGGATGCAGGTAAATGTGGAGGCTACCAGCCCCTCTGTGAGCACTGAAAAGTACCTGATGTGGTGTGCACTTGCACAGAGTACCCATCTGGAACATCTGGCTTGGCACCCAACAGCCGTTGCTTAATGTTAGTGAGCCAGCCTCGCGTGAGCTGTTTAATGTGTGCTAATTTGATCCTGACTATCCAAGCATCTTGGTATCAAGTATCTTGGGGTTTGTGCTGCAGCATTACAAATCTCTCCCTCTGCTGCCATCCCTGTGTTCTGTGGAAGAAGATGACAAGTGGCAATTGTGGTGCCGCACGATGATAACCTCGAGTATAAAATTGCCATGATAACATTTAGTCATGGTAGGCCTACAGGAGACAAAAAAGTGCTTCTGTGTTTGGGAGATTGCCAGCTGTGGAAGGCAGAACTGTCAAGATAAAATATCTAAGGAATGAGGTGTTTAAAAGAGAGTATGGGATATCCATCTTTCACTAAAATACATTAAGAAGCCATTAAGGAAGAGGTAAAGAAGTTTATAGTAGAATTTGCTGGAGACAAAAATGTGTAAACCCAACCATTTAAGGCTGATAATTGACAGAGCGCACATCTGCAGCAGCTGAAAGATGCCTTTCTAAACAACAATTCACTATAGGGATGGAGAGGCTGGGTATTGACCTAAATGGATCATTTCAGGAGCAAGAATCTTGGGCCCTTTCATTCACTCTGCCTCTTACCAGTCGAAAACGAACATTAAGACTTTTCAAAAAGAAAAACCTTTCTCTTGAAATTCTATCTCAAAAGGCCTGAGGGGAAATTTCGTGCATCTTTTGCAGTTGGTTCAAAAAATTACAGAGATCATCAGCTTCCAGCTGGTAGCTGCACAGAATAAAAATATGGACTTTCATTAATGCAAAGCTTTCCCTCAGTTTCCCTCACCAGCCAAACATGATATACGAATGAATTTACTTATGTGTGACTAATTTACTTATGTATATATACGTGCATATGCATCACACAGCATGGCATAGTGCAATGTCTCCTTTGGTGACAGAGAAACCCATGCAGAAACAGAGCTTTTTCTCTCCAGCCCCAATCTGCCCATGTTCTCTTCACTCATGTGTTTTTTAACTCTGTAAGTGCAAATCTCCTGCTAGCACACCATCCTTCTTTTAGCTTCTTTTAGCTTTTAGGTTTGGAAGCATCGTGCTTGATTTTTATTGTTTCCTTTAGCATTAAATCCCAAGTGTAATATAATTTCAGCTGTTCTGAATAATTTGGAGATAAAAAGAATGAAGTTTAAAAAAAATGTGAGCAGTAATAAAAATATGCTGCTTTTCAGTAGGAACTGTCTTTATTTCTGTTGTGGTCCCACAGTGCTGACACCATAAGGGAAGAAAAAGGAAGGAGAGGTTTCTGTCTTCCCTGACTCAAAACCTCACTCCTATCTTTGGTCAAAAACAAGCCAAATAAACTTTAAGACCATGTGTTTGCCTGGACTGCTGGATAGGGTTGAAGAAGATACTTCGATTTTTTAACCACCTGAAGGCTGAAACGGACCCTAAAGTTTTCTTTAGTAAAAGAAATAAAATAACAGTTGATGTGTTCAAGCCTCATTCTCATAATCACCACTATATTTTCTTATATAGCTGAAAAAACTCATATCACTTAATCACCTGAGCTGTCCATTGTCTCCTATTACTAAAATAAATGTTTCACAAGTCCAAAATGCAGGGAATTATTTTGAAGATTGTTTGAGACCAAGAAACCAGAATCAGAGCTTAGGGTGATGACCTTGTTTATCCATGCCTGAGATAAAATGAAATTTAAATAACAGCAGGCTGAAATGTATTTTATATTTGTGTATTCTTGGAGGCAATTTTTTTCCATCATTAACTTCCTATCACATTTCTTCATTCCTTTTTTTTGCATCAGCTGGAGCCATGATTAAGAAAATATTCTGTTTTTTAAATATCCTTTCTGATTACAAAGGAATGACTTAGTGTTTTCATTTTTGACCTTGTGATTTTTTATTTCATTCTATATTTTTAGGATGCCCAACTATATGATGAATATTTTTCAAGCACCAAACTGTTCATCGCCCCAATTTTTAACTAAGATATCACCTTGCTGGTAAGTTCCTCTCCATTTAATTGAATGTATTTTTCATACTCAAGATATCTGCTGGCAAAAATCCTCAGCTGAGCCAACCTGAGCCCTGCCAGTCCAGAGCAGCCAAAGGTTCACCCAAATATTGCAGCATGGCACCTTTTATGTTAGCGAAAATGTGAAGGATCATCTGAAGCCAACGGCATCAGCAGAAGATATTTTTGGCAGACTTGGAGGGATAGGATTTGCTTTCTGTTCTTCAAGGCAGGGAAAGCTCTCTTTGGATTTAGCATGTCAGCACTTCTTCTAAAACTACTCAAATGCCACAGGGCTTGCCGGAAGACTCAAAAGACGAAAACAAAGGCAGAGGCTAAGGTATGCAGTAACCGATAGAGTGCCTGTTAAAGCGAGCAAACACAGGTAGCTACAGCAGTCCGTGGGGCCACAGCTAAGGAGAGAGGTTAATGACAAATGCAGCAAGAGGGAGACTCTCAACGGACAGAGCTGGGACAGAAGCCATCAGCAAGTTCAGTAAGAGGGAAAAACACTACTTGTGATGGACAATCTGCTAAACACTTAGCAGGAGAGGTTGGAATCTCCCTTTCCAGCAGCAGAACATTACCTGTCTCCATTTTGGAGAGTCCCAGACATCCTCTTCTGCAGAATAGAGCATCCTTCCCACTGGTGGGAATGATCTGTGGCAGCAAGTGGTGGGGCAGGGAGCTGGGGACTGGCTTCCTCCACAAGCCTCTCAGAGCAGAGAAAACCTCACCCTGGCTAAGGCTTTCCAAGGTCTACTCACCCTGGTGTGTTCAGGCTTCCCAAATTGATGTTATTGACCCCTCCCTTCCCCACCCTTCAATGAAGACCTGACCATTAAACCCATTTGCTTAACTGATTGCTTGGGACTAGAGGACCAAATTCTGCCTCCAAGGGTGCTGTGCAGGGGCCTGAGACAGGGTTGTTGATGTACATTTATTTTGAGGAAGGATCTGTTGAAATTTGAATCCCAGCTTGCTGTTGTGCATCAAAAGGACCGCAGAGGGGTGTATGGCCTGTGAAATAACCACAAGGCAGTAAAAGATATTTTAAAATTAAGAGCTTTGGCCAGCACTCTTTAGGAAGCTATATTTACAGTTGCAAGACCAAGGCCAGGTCTAGACAGAGCCAGAGTAAGCAGAGGTTCATCTGTGGGAGGAAAAGAGCCCACATCCTGCTGCCTCCTTCACCTCTGCCAGAGGGCTGGAGAGTTGGGCTGGCAGCTCTGCTGTCACTGCCATCACCAAGAGAGCATTTGGGATGTGTGAGGGAGCAGCTGCTGCTCATGCAGAGGAGTGGAGAGAGGGACCAAGCACCTCCTAGTACCCAGCTCATGTCCCCCACTCCTGCCTGTCCCATCCCAGCTGGAGGCAGATGCTGGAGGCAGATGCAGCAGGAAGCCTCAGCTCTCACAGCTCGCTCTGGGGGTTCATCCAGCCCAGGTGTGCTTTTACTTTTCCCTTTCACTCTCTTTTGGTGGAGGTGGCCTATGTTCACATTTGCAACAGCTAAAATGTATTGAACCTGCTTTTGAGTGAATGGGGCTAAAATGTGGCCTAATCTTGTGTGTTCCAAATGGTTCGTTCCCACAGGAAGAGGAGGAGCATTCCAAGCAAAACACAGTGTCACAGACAACCTCTCTGGGATGAGACACAGACATCCTCAGCCAGGATAAGCTGTTTTGTGGACTCGAAAGAAGCTACACTAACCAACTGTCCTGCAGCAACCTATTGAGGCAAAACAATTTTGGGAAACAAGGGCTTCTTTTCCTCATGCCATTGTGCACTTGAGTAGCTGTAATAGATTTCATCTGAAGCACTCTTGATTTACACTACTCAAAACTAAAGCAGAAACAAAAGAAAAGGGCCAGCCCATCAGCTGATATACAGAAATAGCTTGGTTGAAATCAGTCTGCTCCAAGTGTGTGGTGAACTCACAATGTTGTCAAGCCTTGGAACAGGCTTCCCAGGGAAGTGGTGGAGTCACCACCCATGGAAGTATTTAAAAGACATTTAGATGAGGCACTTAGGCACTGGTGGGCTCGGTAGCGCTGGATTAACAGTTGAACTCAATGGTCTTACTGATCTCTTCCAACCTAAATAAATCTACAGTTCACACTGAACAGCCATGTCACCTTTCTTGAAAATGGCTCTGGATTTTCGCGCTCAGTCTGATGTAAGGGGATAGTTGCCATACAGTAAAAACCAGGAGCTTAGTGCCATCCTGGGACAGTCTTCAGGAATCAAGTGCCCAGGTCATTTTATTGGAGATCCTTTGTACTCTTTGAGCAAAAAAAGTCACCGATTAAACACCTTAAAGTGAACCACTATGCACATGGAGGGGGCATAGGAGGAGGGTTTGGTTTTGGGGCCCCAGTTCTGTAGGAAAAGACTAGTGTGATTTGGGTGGTTTCCTCCTCAGCAGCAGAAACAATCTGTCCCAGGTGCTATCTGCTTATCCTGGGCAGGCAAGCACTAAATTAAGAACAAAAGGGGAGAAGAAAAAGAAGGGAAAAATGAGCATTCATTTAGCATAAAAATAAATATGTCAAGAACAAAATGAATCAAGACACCCAAGAACATTAAGAGAATAAATTCTTTAATTGCTAGTACACTACTGCCAGGGGTTAGGCAATACCAGAAGGAACAGGAAATGATCTTTTATGAGCATACATTCAACTTCAAGATGGCCTTAATGAAACAAGGGGGGAAATTTTCCTTGATCAGGATGTTAACCATTGGTTACAATCTGTTTAGAAAGCGTCAAGTTGTGAAGTGTGGTGTTACACGTTCTGAATCACTGACAACTCAGCAGCAAAGGTTTGTCAATGTCTGAGGATCAGTGACTTGAGACACAAAATGAGAGATGAAGTATAAATTGCAATCTATTACTGGCCATGAAATAACACTAGGAATAAAAGGGAGACTAGCTCTTTTATTAATATCCTGCACCAAGAAAAACAGTATCAGCACAGAAGAAATCGCTCTGAGACACAGACTGAAAGTTTCTTGCTGTAAACACTGTGACAGTCTTAGAATTTATAAAAACCTCTCAAGTCAATAAGTCTTTGCTTTAGCATGGGATAATTCTATTTTAGAAAAAAGTATGGGAAGAAGAGGTATTGATCACAGAACTGGTATGGAAAATTCATCTTACTTGACTTTATTTTTAAAATAGCATCTAACCTACTTGAATTTAATCTAAACTGGACATCTTAGCTCCTTTTACAATCAATGGGTGAAGCCAGGTATCTCCTGGAGATAATTCATCCTGTTCCTAAAAGTGGTATGCAAACCACAAGAGATAAATTCCCTCGGGAATGACCAGCTCCTTTAGACTAACTTTGAGACCAATGACAGGGCTGTCCAACCTGTAGGGCATACCCAGTTTTCAGAAAGCAAAATCTGAGGAGGAAAATCCTATTCAAACACACTCCAGTGCCTGGGTGTGCCTATAGCTAGGGCAACTTTGTCAGAATTTGGTTTATACCATACTAAGAGAAAAAAAGTGTCTCTTTAGTGACCATTTTGTCTCTTTCTTTTGGGTTGCAGGATACCTTCTTCATGTAAGTGAGAGTGACAGATGATGTTATAGTACCTAAAGTATAAATAGTATTGCCAACAGCTCAAAAGATGTATAGAACCACACTACTTTTTTTCAAAACTCATTTTCTAACTATAGAATGTTTTTGTGTTAAGAACACAAGAAAAACAGATTTCTTGTAGCCCTCTGGAAATATGTTGGGGGCCATTCTTATCAATATAGATTTTTTGTTTGTTCTTACTTTTTATAAAGTCCCAACCCTCTTTCCACAAATCTGCTTTATTTTTGCTTGCTTTAAGAGAGACAGAAAACAAACATGAAAGTGCAGACACAGTTGTTATAAAAGGGGAAGAAAAAAGATTTATTTCTCATAAACCTTTGTTTGTTATAAGCGCTGAAATAAACTTTTGTAGATGGGGCGACAGATCTGCACATCCACAGATCCTCAACTTGCCTCCCAAAAAAGTGAAGAAAATTTATTTTTGTGACAGGGGAAAATTCAAACATGCACCTGGTTCCCTACTTATCTGATGAGCCAAAGCAAGGCACACTTGTCTTTCCATCTGGACTTTCATCTCGCCTTTCATCTGGACATTTCAATTTCCCTTTGAAGTTGAGTCTGTGTCTTTTGATTTTTAGCGTTTGAAAAAGAATGCCACTGTTGTATCAAATAATTTCAGGGAGGGAACAGCACAGTGCTTGGGTTTGCCATCAGTTCCGTAATAGCAACATCACTCACATATAACTTTGTTTCGCTGGCTGATATTAAGAAAAATGGCTGCTTACAGAATGATGCACAGGTCTGTCAAATATACACATACATGCCCTTTAGACTGAAAATGATTTTGTTTTATAGCACCAATTCGATGTTACAAAGTTCATAAATTTGTATTAGGAATGTGATTGCATCATTCCAATCCTGTGGTGTGAAATCACAAGAGGAAAAAACCGAATTACTGCAAAAAACACTGGAAGTTTTGCGTAAAAATCAATGGCAGGATATGACCCATAGTTTGAAAACTTTAAGCATGTACAAAGGACTTCAATCTTTATGATGATGATTATGGTTTTGGCCTCTAAAATAATAGCAAATATTAACTGCACCATCTCAACAGTTTTACGAGACAATAATCTGGTACTGAAGTGGATAAACTATGAGGTCAAAACCTGGGTAGTTTATCTCAATGAGAGACTTGGAATATTGCTCACTAAAACAAAAAAATCAGTAGTGTTATCAGCTGACTGTAATAAGTAATATATATATATGAACCTATATTTTTACGTAAATCAGCAGGAGCAGCCATAGGAAAAATAGCTATAATTGTTACAGTAGCCAGAAGGGCAGGTTTATGTTTTTTGACTCAAAGCTGAAAGAGCATTAAATTTGCAGATACCTAGTAGGCAAGAAGACACACCAGAGAGCTGATTTACTTGGGTCTGTTATAAAGCCCTAAGTTTCTCTTAGCCTGCTGAAGATAATGGGGGTGGGGGTGTTTGATGGATATACTCCATGTAAATGGAGAATTAGAAGCCATAAGAGAAACAAGTAATGATACCTATGTGACTAATTTTCTTTTGTCATGCTGTAGACATCACACAGTCGTTTTTTTCCCCCTCCGGGTAACACTTTCCCTTGTGTCCTGAAAGAAGCAGGATTCAATCACTGAAACGATTTCAACAGAAATTCCCAAGGAAAGGGAAACCTTTAAAAATGAGTTTGAGGTAGCAAGTGGTTATGGTCTGCATGATAAGTTTCTTATAACATTTCTCTTTTGTGGCTTGAAAATATAGCAAGTATTAAGAAAAAATACGGTAGAAGCATTGGAACTAAACTCCTTGAATGTGAACTTCACAAGCCCTACTTGCTGCTATGTGCTGCCTTTGTGTTTATTTGCCTGCAGACACTTTCATTACATAAAGAATGTAGTAAAAATAATTTTAATGAAAAGGGAAAGTAAAATTCCTGAGAATGCTGGATGTGTAGCAATAATCAAATACGACAAAACCACAAAACCTTCCGAAGTTGTGAGAAGGGCCATGAGTTTTTTCCAGTATGTTGAAATTAACCAGCCCTATTTTATTGCAGAATCAGAATAGCATCTAAAATGGATTAATGATGCTCTTCAGCATAAAGAAAATGATAAGGTACTGAAACAATAGGGGGCAGGACCTGATTCTACCCTTGTACACTGTTCCTGTGCTGAAGAGTCAGGTTTGGTTTCAGTGAATGGTAGAAAAGATATTTTCACCCTGCCCCTTGTTGAAGTCAGTAAACTTGCATTGGAGTAATCAATAGCAAAGGATCAGGATCCCACTCTCCATCTTCAGCACACTTTGGAAATACTGCTGTGCCATCAGGGGTCCTGGGCACAATCCTGCAGAACTAATATCTCTTTCCCCTGCAAAGATTCACAATTAAATGTTCTCTTTTATTGCTTTCACACAAAGTTACACACTGAGAAGTGTTTTGGGCAAGCTTCTTTTCTATGTCTGAGAAGGGAAGAGCTGCCATTTTCCAGAGTTCACTGCCCAGCTGCAGGGAAGGCAGGTACGCACAGCAGAGCTTCTTCCAGCTGTGCTGAGGAGCTCCTGGGCAAACTGGGATGCTGGTTTGCAGTATTAATAGCATCATTTGTGTGCAAGTAGAAAAAATGAGGCATGGAGCAGCACAGGTCTCTTTCACCATGCCTACTAATTAGCTCCAGTGATGGATTAAATGATTATCAATAATAAAAAATAAAAACTAAAAATGAAAATAAGAAGACCTTGCTGCTTTTTGTGACAGTTCATTCCAGGTAACTTATTGCCAGGAGCACCTGCTGGCATAGGCATTCTTTGGCATAAACATGAATAATTAAGCCTGATACCAGACTACCTTGTTATAAGTTTGTTATGGTATTTTTTATTTTCTACAGTAATGTCAGTGGGAGTCCCATCAGCACATGGAAAGGAGAACAGACCCTGGCTTAATTCTACAACTTGGCAAGCCTCCAGTGAAGTTAAACTTCAGAATTTGTCTTCAGACCGATACGCGACAACATGTTTGATAATGGCCAGTTTCAGCTTCAGAGTGAAGCTGAAGTTGTACAGCTGCATTCCCATCATCCAAAGAGCAGCTCACATGTGCAAAATATTTTAGCTGCAATAATAGGAGCTACTTACATTAAAGCATCCTGAAAGCCTTGTAGCAAACCCTCCCTCTAATGTTAGCAAGATGATTTATATATGTATCTGCAATGTGTCCCCAAGTTCTCTTTTCAGGAACCAAAGTGTACTAATGTTTCACATTCCCAAGCTCCTTTTATTTCAACATGAAAGTGATTAAAGATGTTTATCTGAGCTAAAGAACCTTAAGACGGTACCGCTTTCATTGTAGGAACAATTAAATCGATCCCAGGGGGACCTCAGCCACACAAAAGAAGTATTTGAGAATTCTCCATTAACCCACTTGCCATTTGCTTAACAGGAAACCCTAATGCATAAACAAATAGCATAAGTGTGACAGGAAATACAACTGAAGGAACAAGGAGATTTGCTAGAGGAACTGCTTTCCTGATTTGAATGACTGTGCAGGACTTTATGTAAAATATTTTCTTCCCCTTCTTGTGATAAAAAGCAGATATTCGACTTATTTGCTTTAATATAAAACATGATTTGGGGAAAATTAGACACTGGTTATGCACTCAGAAAAAAAACATATTCGCAGCTAAATTATTTGTTGTGCATATTGTGTTTCAAGAGCAGAATTAGTTAATTTTGTCTGTAAGAGTCAAAAGACTGAACTTTACCCTGTGACCAAGGTTTTTGGAGGAAAGCCATAGCTCAGCTTCACAGATGGAATCAAAGATTTCTGTGCTGGATTTACAAGCAGAAGTCGTATTAAGGAAAAAAATGTTTGGATTTCAAGTGCTAAGCCACATTTTTAAAAAGTGCATGCCCAGGACCCCTCTCCATGGCCCAACAGCTCTCTCACAGTGTGCCACTATGGACCCTGACAGCCAGATGTTAGACTGCCTGCTGCTGTTTTCTTCTCTTGTTCCCAGGTTTTATGGAGGGACACAGGGGAGAGGCCAAGCACAAAGCTGAAGCCCGTGCACTGCACTAACTGGGGCAGTAGAAAGGGCCTTGCAATGAGCTGGCAATCAGGGAGCCAGCAGAGGATGTATTGCTGAGAGAGAGCAGCAGTCCTGGGACTGCTGCAGCCCAAAGGCTCGATTTGTAATCACTCCGCTGCCTGAGTGTCAAAATCATTTGGCCCTCCAGGGTTTACAGAGTGATAAACAGCTCTATTTTGTCATTTCATGCCAAACTCATTGTATTTCTACAGTGGAGGCTATAACTAATATGTAGATAAAGAAGCTGGAGGTGCTCTGGTCCCTTGAGTTGGTGTCAGGAGGGATTTGGAGAGCAGCTCACTCAGCTGGGTGGGAGACTGCACAGAGACCTCCCCAGCTGCAAAGGGAACAGGGCTAATGCACTCTCTGGGAAGCCTCTGGAAGGCAGAACTGCAAGGAGGGTCAGACTTAGGTGGATCTAGGCAAAGGAGTATTGAGGTTCTCTCTCCATTGTACAGTCATTGGCACGAACCTGGAAAAAGAAACTGAAGGTGAAGAAATATTTGGACCATATGGACTTACCTGAAAGATAGCTCAAGGGGTGCAATAAAGTGAAAGTCACCGCACCAGGCTGAAAGTCAAGGCCTTATTTGCAAGGGCTACAGGAACTGGAGGTGAGACAAGCAGCTGGCTTGGTCACTACAGGACAGCCCAGCTGATGACAGGATTCCGGGGCTCAGCTTCTTGAAAACGCATCAGTCTACTGGTCTAATGCAATCCCTGAGCCTGATGTTCCCTAATTTCTGCATTCAAACTATATAGGTTGGACTTAATCATCACAGAGGTCTTTCTCAACCTTATTGGCTCTGTGATTCTGTGATATCCACTTCCAGAGTGGATAGGACAGGAATATACATAGGACAGGAATACCTGTCCTAGGCTGGTATTTGTGTAAATCCCACCAGTGACTCCTTTGCATAGTAGAAAAGAAATTTTACTGGTCCATGCTCCCATAATAGTGCTCCAACACTGTGACTGCTGTTGCCCTCTGGAATGCTGGCCCCATGCTACCATCTCCCTTCATGGACATTACTGAATAACCATAATAAAGGGAAGTGCCTCTGAGCTCTAGATCCCAGTCAGTGCTGCCCGTTGTCTTTCAGTCAAAAATAATGTTTCATTCTTTCCAGATTCATAAGTTTGGTCGTTTCTTTTTTTTGCTTGTAGGAATGTGTTTCCGTCATCAGGTTTGTCCAAAGCTCTTGCAGTTGTAGTTTGTTTCCTAATTTTGATCTTACTGTAATGTCTGTAATGTTATGTTTAGAAAATAACAACACAGGACTAATCTGTTATTGTATTGGTTTTTTGCAGCATGGAAGAAATCGAATACTTCTCATGGCAGGATAAAAATTTTGCTGCTGTTCAGTGTAGCATGATTTTACTGAGCTGGGGACAAAAAATAATCCCTATATTCATTGCATGTTCATTTGGACTCTTACAAAGCATCACAAGAAATTGTCAGTAGGCTAAATTCCAGAAAGGCCACAGGTTTTAAACAAGTATAATTCACTCGCATTTCAGTGGCTCTAAGATTTGCCCCAGTGTGACTGGCAGCAAATGAAATCAGCTGCCCATCCAGCCCCCTCACTATGTCAGTAATAAAGACAAACACATTTGATCAGATTCCCAGCTGGATCAATAGCAATTTGAGTAGCTGGGAAATCTCACCCACCGTGTTGCTGTAAGCCCAATTTCCATAGGGATTGTAATCCGGCTTCCCTCAAGCATTGTGTGCCTTTTGTGTTTGGGTGGTAAAATCACATGCTTGAAAATTAATCTCTAAAATGTTGTTTGGATTATTTAAACCAGATTTTCATAAAGACTAGGGAGACACAATTCCCTGCAAAGCAGTGTTGTTGCAACCATTTGAGGCAGTTAAAGTGAAATTTCTACTGATCTATGATAGAGGCTTTATCTGTAACCTGTATGTTAGTTTGGCATGCAAACTCAGGTGGGGCCCAACTCCTAGGTTATCCACACTGCCTGCAGGCTGGCGCTTGCCTTGCTCTAGCTACAAGTAGACAAATTTGCTTCCCAGGCCAGTAAAGACCATCACTGGGGAAAATGGTTTCACCTTTGGGCTCTGTATTTACAGGAAGAAGGACTACAATTGCCTCAATTGCAAATTTGAGCACAATTTCCCCACCCCCAAAATGTACGTGTGAATTCAGGGTCCAAAATTAGGCTCACCAACAGCTCTATGTTCCTGGTCTCCTGTGCATACCAGATACTCTTCCAATCAGCTTTCGTGTCAGCTATGGGTAAAATAAAAGAGAAGCAAACAAAACTGACCTGAGCCCCTGTCAGAGAGATGATAGTAATCACAGAAAGAGCAGGGGGGGTTGGTTTCTTTCTTTAGATCCTTTAGATTTCCCTGGATAATTTATTTGATTGCATGAGGGAAAGAGATAAAAAAGGACTGTATCTCAAGTATCATCAAAAACATTATAATTGCGTAATCATTGGTTTTGCTGAAAAAAAAAAAAAAAGAGAACGTTGTGAAAATATATAAAGCAAGCTGAAATCTGAAATAGATCAACAAATTCCTCAAACCAGAATTCCAGTAAAGTTCTTTCAGGGACTTCACATTTTGTGATTTGCCAAGTGAAACAGATTAAGAAAAGCCCAGGAATTCAAGGTACTGGTCAGATGTGCACTATTCCTCTCCTGTATCAGGCTATGCCTCCTTTGATTGGGCTGCCTTGATACAAAATGCATAAGTGAATTAAAAAGTCCCATTAAGTATCTGTAGTCAGCTTTATCACATGTGTGCCTATCAGATAACAGAATGGAGCCCAATTCTGACTGGACCCTCTGTCCTATTGGGATGAAAATAAAAATTAATAATCAATGGTCATCCTTCTGCCAGAGGGCCTGGCCCCCAGAAGATATCTCCAAGCCGTATCTCTGGGCTTGTAGTAGATTTTTCTAGCTTTTATTCTGACTTTGAAGCTCTATGGCTCTATGTTTTCTAAACTTACGTAGAGAAGTTCTCCTAAGAGCTCTTGTAAATTTAGGATTTGCTTTCCTGTCTTGGCAGATGCAAGTTATAGATATGTAGAGTCACAGTCTTAAAAAGAAAACTTGTCTTGGTCTTCAAACACTGATTGCTCAACATCCAGAAAGCATATGACTGAACAAATGATCTGTGAGGAAATCCTGGAGCATATGTAAGATATTGCTCACATCTATTTGCCTCTGCCCTGGGGCTTACACCTGGGCCAAGGTTCTTGGCTTTGGTACCAGCAAGTGTGAGACAGCTCTTGCTTTCACATGGAATACGTAAGAAAAATTCTTTTCTGAAGGAACTGAAGAAGCACAGGTGAGCACATTTCTTGGTGTGTCGTATGATCAGATCATCAAAAAGCAAAGGGGTGGCAGAAGGTCAGCGATGCAGCATTTGCCACACCGCCTGCACACCGCTGCTTCAGGCCTGTTCTGTCAGTGGGTGGTCAGTGGGCACCTAGAAAGTTTTATTACTCAAAAAAANATACTATTATAAGTCTATAAAAATAATATTTATTGGTTTTTTTCCTAAAGTAGCAACAAAATATCAGCATTATAGTAAGTTTTCATTAAATGCTGTTACTTAATTTTCAATCAGCTTTCTGGAGAGGGAGACCAAGGGATTTCTGCTGTCATCTGCAGGTCACAATACAAATAGGAAATATTTGTCTTTTCTCCAGATGTTTTTGGTACCTCTGCATTCCCAAAGTAATTGCTTTGTTTTCCACCTGGGTATTTTGAAGACTGTCATCATATGTTAATCTAAAACGCTGGAATAACCTGCCCCTGTCACCACCACTGTCACAGGCATTTTGATGTGTCAATATTGTGTGCTGCAGATGATCGTCCTTAAGAGACAATTTCAGTTTTACTCTGTGCTGGATGCAAGCTGCTCCAAGGACACCTTTACGAAATGGCGCTTAACTGAAATTTTTCCCAAGTGATGCTCCGTCTAGAACAAAACACTTTAAACAATTGCTTCAAAACTTTTTCAGAGTCTAGGTTTTCCCAAGCTTCCTATTAAAATCTTTACCTGAAAGGGATGATTTGCTTAGCCCATGTTCTGGCTGCTAAAGTATACAGATCAGTGTTTACATCTCTACTTGAACTGAGTCTAATTTATAATTTAACACTGTTGAGACCATCCTGACAATGTAAACATGGTATATTGATGACCTGCAAAAAAGAGAAGCTGTCTTACATGCCAAGTGCCTGTGGCTCTGTTTATGTTGGAAATGCATTATTAAAGAATGTGTGTGGTCAAGCTATAACATTTCTAGTACCGAGGTATCCATTTTACTCTGAGTCATTTCTTTGTTTCTCCTCACATAGTCTCCTAATCCAACAACTGATCAAGTTTCAGCCTTTCACTCCAAATCCTCCAATTAAGATACCATGATACGCAGTGACAGCCTTTTTGGGCTCTGTGAACCATGTGTGGTGTGCCTTATACTCAACAACTGAATCAGACTAACTCTGGGAGCAAATACACTATTCAGGCAATGCTGAGCAATTTGTTATTAAAGCAGCAATTTACTGTCATTCCAGCCTCCATTAAAAATCCCTTAAAAGTCTGGGTCATTTATTCTTCATTAAAATCAACATGACAACTGCTTCAGAACATAGTGTCAGTGACACTTGAATTTCTAAGTGGAAATAGTTAGGGGGGAGATGTAGATGCTATCTCAGTCCTGGCCTGATCATTCGCGTCTCTATTCTTGGTCCTGGGTCACTTGTTTTTCTGAGCAGCTGAGACAATCAGTGGGGTCAGAAAGTTAGGGAGTTTTGTATGAGTGTGCTCACTCCCATAGCCTGGTGAAAACTATCAGCCTTTGGCCACTAAACATACATTGGGGATCTCCTAAAAAAACTCTTTCCTTTCATATTCCTCAGAAAACACTCTATCCTAGACGCTCAGGGAAAAGGAGATACTAAGATATTAGCACTAAAAACTGGGTACTGAATGCCAGCAACCTGAAGGACTTTGGCAGCATTATGCCATAACCAGGCTGTTGGAGGAGAGCTCTTCATCCTGTCTTGGAAATGTCATGTAATGAACCATCCTGCAGAACAAGCAGGACACACTTTCCTTCTGGATACAGACAAAACATCCCATTTGACCTCTCTCTATAATGAGGTTTTTGCAATGCCAGTGTGTTGGTGAAAATACGAGGAAGGTATATCCTGCAATTATTTCTAAGTGAGCCTTCTAGATGTTTTATCATCAGCTGAAACAACCACTCCTTGTTTTTCTGAAAAGAGACTCACCAGCTGACTGAAAGAGTGATGTGAAGAGGGAATGGGTGTCCACCCCTGCAGCTGCTGGGGTTGTCTATTTCTCATTAGAAACAGCAACGTGTCCCAGTGCTTCAAGAGCTTCACAACTGTCCACAGATTCAACGGTGCATCATGGTCACTCCTGTCCTTCATCCAGCATTGTACAATTCGGTGTTTTGCTGCATGTATTTTATAGCATAAGGGGATTTTTTTTAAAGGCAGCACAACGTATACCCAGAGAGGTGGCATCAGGAGTGCCCAGCTACGTACAAACAGAGCTGTCTGGTTTTTTGCCCAGCTCCAGTGTTGCAGGTGGTCCATTTTCATCAGTCATTCATTCCCCAGACAAGCCCCAGTTATCAGCTGCAAAGCACAGACATTAAGCATAATTCAACACTTCTTTATTTTTTAAGAGAAGTGTCCACCTTGGCAAATCTACCCTTTGATACAAATAAGATTATGAGGAGATGAATGTTCATTGTCAGTTTTGCCAGCAATAATAGAAATGTAGGCATTTAATGCAAGCAGTAAGCTGTGTTAAGTAAGCATACTTAACTCTTATGAGAGAAAGACAACAAACCAACAGTGAAGTAAACCTACTAGCATATACCCAGATTCCAGCTGCCTAAATCAGTAGCAAGCCGTTCAGCTTTGGGGGTATCTTTTTGGCGAGGTTGCAATATAACCGTGTCCTGGTTTTGTTGTTGTTTACTCTGTGTGACATCTATTGACTCAAATGAGGCATTTTTTATTCCTTTGTAGACACGAGAGTGAATTTAGCACAGTATGTTATCACAGAGCTCCTCACAGACAGTGCTGACAAATTGCTATGTGGACAACCCATTCAGGCTGTAGGATTATCCATCAGCAATGACAGTAGCTGGCAAACCAGTGCTGTTTATACCAATTTGTTATTTTCCAGGAAGTTACCCAGCTTCATTATTATTGGGGGAGATAAAACTAAGATGAGAGGCCAAGACCCTCATTTGGTTCTTAATGCACTCCCATTGCTTTGATGTATTACAGAGAACAAAATTGACTGATGTGGTAGCTCATTACACAGGGAAAAACACACACTAAAATAACATATTTTCTTTACCATTGTTCTGTGATAACCAGTGGTGTGTCTACAAAAGATCTAGGGGCAGTTATTTAAAATACATCTTGTTCCTGCAAAAAGAAAAGGGGACTTGTAGTGTGCCCTAGACTTTAGGTGCAGAAAATTCTGTGAGGTAGTGTGTCTAAAATAACAAGTATATAATTTTGACGCTTCTTGCAAGCCAAAGCATTTCACCAGTTTTTGCACAGTGTTGTGCAGTACTGCTATCACAGCACTTCTCCATGACATCCTTTCTGGCTCTCTGTGATACTTGAGAAACAAATCCTTCCCATCTCTTGCACAGTAGGTGGAAACCATAATTGCTTCACCAGAGATGGGGAACATGAGTCACTCAGAGGCTGACTGACTTTCCTGGGGACCCATGAGACCAAAAGCAGTATCTGGAAAACCCAGGACTAAAAGATTGAATGCAGATTCTGACCTGACTTATACTCTGGCATGAAGGGGGGGTGTAATTTAGGGCATAATTTATTTGTTATTAGTATATCTTATCACTCACATGGTAGTTGCTGGACAAAAAAGGCTACCCCTCTGTGACAGGAGTTGGAGCCCAAGCAGACAGGGTAAGGAGGTAAGACAGACAAGGTGTCTAGGGGATGTTCAGAGGACTGCAGTTACTCACAGTGCCTATGGCAGTACTGCACAAAGCTCCATTCTTGGGCTTTTTGCACTGCACATAAAATGGTAATTAATTTGCATTAAAAAAAGGNTCTGTGATTCTCCTGTCCTTTTTCAAATGTCTGCTGTAAGTCACGTTTATACTAATGAATCCAAGCCCATCTGATTTTATCTGTACTCAAAAGTTATCCAGACTGTTACCTGTCTCACCACTTGGGGGTAAGACCCAGAAGACAATTTCGCTGGTGTCATAAATAATGTTGTATCATCACTAATGGCAGAAATTCAGAGAGCCTTGAGTTTGCCTCTGATCCCAAAGTCACTCTCCCTGACAAAGTCCTAAAATTTTTGATTCACTACTGTCTCAGGTAGGGAGAGCTACCCACTAAATCACACGTATTACTCCCTCATGGCATGGATGTTTCTCAAACCCTTATGTTCATGCTGGGACTCTCTCAGTGCCTGCTTATTTGTAAGAGATGAGGGGCTCAGAGTACAAGGTGAGACAGCAGCAAACATGCACAGGTGCTGCTTTTTCTCTCAGCTGTAATTAGGCAGATCTCCTAATGTGAGGACAGAATCATCCTTCGAGCTGTAAAATATTTTTCTTTCATTACCTGTCACCCTTTGACTTTTAGTTAAAGAGATGCTTCTTTTCCTGGAACATGCACATCGTTAGGATCAATATCATAACCCTATCTGACAGCTACTCGAAAATTTCTTTGTGTTGATTAGGTTTTGGCAGCTGAACAGAGCTGTTACTGCGTTTTCTTTTAATACTGACTAAGCAATAGGTTTGACAAGAATTATAAAAAAAATGAAAATAAAATTCTTTTAAGAGCAAAACTCAATTAGCCCTTTTGTTACTCCAATGGAGTGGAACAGATACTTCTGCTACTGGTGGTGGTACAAGCAGAAACCTGCTCCCAGTCCCCAGCCACACTCCAAGGACGGATGGATGAATGGTAAAGGCTGGCTTAAAGATGTCTTCATCTGTTCTGCTCAGAAGGAAAGCGGGGATTTGACATCAGCTTTTAAAGAAAACAGATGATGAAAAATTCGCTAAATTTTATTGGTTCAAATGTATAATAATGATAGTTTAATGGCAGGAAAGAGGCAGATAATTAGAAGTGAGTAGCTCTGATTGCCCTTGTACACAGCTCCAGATAGCTTCTCAACACTCCTGAATCCTTGTTTGCTTTGTCTGAAGCTGAAATCCCACAAGGTCTGGATGTTACCAGCTGTCTAGCTAACTAACTGCCAGCACTTTCCCTGAATACAAGCTATCAGCTTCCACAACATCAGCCTCCTCCCCTGAGCTCTTCCTCACTGTCTCTCTCCCTGTGTGATTGCTTTTATCTATTGCTTGCAGGAGCTTCTTCTAATCATATTGCTTCTTGCCTCTGAGGGTCAAACACGAGACCATTGCTACCTACACAAATGGGGAGAACTGTCACCTTCGCTACACTGATAAGCGTTTGGCAGGCAGGACACTGTGAAGTAGAAGAGCAAACAGCCAGCAATCTGCAAACACCATAAATATGTTACGATCTCAGCAGGAAGATGGGCACTGTATGTACCAAGAGGCCTTTGTTTAATGAGCTGTCAGAAAGCAGGCATGAAATTATGTTTGAAAACATGTGCAAGCTGCAGAAACAGAGCTGGGACATTAAAAAACCTCTGACTTTTCTGTGGATGTTTGGAGTGTCTTATCAGTTTAAGAACTGTCATGCGATGAGAGCTATCATTAGCAAGGTAATAGCATTTGAACACTACTGATTTTTCTCTCTAAGCTCCATTTTGTGACCTAAGTGAGTGAGAGAAAAACTTAATGCTTCCTTTCTGCTGATTTTTTTCCCCTGAAAACTCAGCCAGAAGCCCCAAAGTGAGCATAGCTGTAGGAGATAAATCCAAATCATTGTAAATCATAAAGAACTGACCATGGAAGTCAAGAATATTGTTGCTAATCCTTCGGAGATGGAGTTCATATTACTTTAATGCACCTCCCATCACTCATTTGTTTCAATGACATACACAGAAAGCATCTCAGGGCAGGTGACTGTTATGTGTGACAGCTGTATGAGGGCTGCCAGGGCAACAGTCTTCAATTCACAGGTAGTCAACAGTGGTAAAACTCTGTGAAAAATATGATTGCTGAAGTATATTAACAGTGTTAGGGACACTTTACATAGCTGTAATAGGGTGTGCACAAAATAGAGCTTCCATTGCCGTTAAATCATGCAGAACAAGTTGTTAAGGATTTAAAACAAATCCTCAAATATCCTTCAGGGTCACAAAGTTCTTTATTTCTAAGATAAATTGAATGGTTTTCTTCATCCTCAAGCATCTGTGTTTTCTTTGCTTTTAAGAAAACATTCTGCTGATTCTATTTGGGCATTTGTGGTCCACTCCGGAGCTAAAAGGAGGCTGTGAATGCTGAACTGAATCCATGTCAGTCAGGGAGGTATTAATTTGAAACTATGGCTTCTCCTTCTTTCATTTTTTTTCTTACTAAAGATGGGGATCAAAATCCAAAGCTTCTAGGTTGAAGCAAACGGAGCCCAGATCCAAACTGTCCCTGTTCTTTGCAAACTCTGAACAAAACAGTTGTTTGTTTGTTTGTTTGTTTGTTTTGGGGGGGGGAACCAAAGAACCAAACAAAACAATGAAAGAGGATCACATTCATGAGTCCTATCAGTTTTTGTCACAACACGAACCTGTCAGATCACCAGCAATATTGTTTATTGAGGGAGAAAAATGCATGAATACAAAGAAAAGAAATGCTTGAAAAATGACATTTTTGGAAGCTTTGCAAAGGAAAATGTGAGGTACAAGTAAAAAAAGAAAATTGCAGAAGTGATTTGCTCTCTTTGAATTTTGCCAGTTTACTAAAACTGAAAAAAAACCCAACAAAACAG
>WAAG01037722.1:20683-32150 GCA_013390105.1 Tichodroma muraria | reverse complement strand
AGACTGAAACCAAAAAAATGGAAATCCAAATTGAGTGCCAAGAACAAGACCTGAGCATCAAAGGAAGCTCCTGCCTCTGCTGGGAAATAGAAAAGTACTTTGATTCCTAAAAACATACTTACAGGCTTAGCCCTGAACACCCTAGAAAGCAGCATGGCTCCAGCAGGGCTGGGACATGGGAGTTCCCCACTGTCAGTCCAAAACTCAGCCCTTTTTTCATGTTTCTCTTTCAAGATTAACATTTTGTAACTTGGGCCAAATGCCACACTGTGAAAACAAACCTTGTACTTCTCTGTAGACCAAACTTCACCATCAGCGCCATTGAAATGTTATTATTATGGCAAGATCTCTGGTTCTCACTATCCATCCTGAATATCCATGATCTCCACAGGTTTTTTTCCCTACCTATGGAAATAAGTAATAATTTGTTACAGCTGCATTACACCAGAAGAGAAGCTATGAATGAAGAAACACATTTGGTCAATATAACTACCAACCATCATGGCTGTGTTCGGGAATGGAGAATACAATCAAAAATCAAGGAAATGATGAAAAAGAATTTTCCTGGTCCTTAATTTTCAGTGGGCTACAAAAATCAGAAGACTTGGCCTTTATGTTTGCACTTCTGTTGCATATGAAATGCTAAAACAAAAAAAAATTGCTAATAAATATCATGCCCTGAACCTCTGTCTGCCTAGGTCAGGCACCAGGTAGTAAAGATACCTACAAATGATGAGGCTGTTCCTGTGAAAAAGCTGACCCTCAGGGAAGCAGTTTGCTTATAAACAGGACTGCATGCAGAAACTGAAATGGAGCCTTTTGTGTTCAGCAGCAGCAGACCTGTTCAATAAACTAATGGAGAAATTGCTGTTTTTTTGTCTGTTTCTTGTGTGAAGCATGCAACTGAGGGCTTTGGATGAAAGCCAAGTCTTTAAATACCACTGGCCACCAGCAGAAATCCAAAGCAGTGGATAGTAAACTCAGATTAACAGAAAGAAAGAAAAACTATCCCCATTTTCATGGCGTTGCTCTTAGTGCCTGGCTTGAGCTCACCCCTTTGCGTTGCCCCAGAGGATTCTGAAGCAGAAGCCAATTTCTATCCTGCTGTTTTGGGGCCCAGCACAGCTCTGGGCACCACAAGCACATCTCACCCTATGCACTCTCACCCTGTGTCTGCACTCTCCCCAAAAGCAGCTTCTCTCTAGGATGTTCAGCACAAATCCATCCATGAATAGTGAGAAAATGCACCAAAAAGATGATCAGAATAATTTGCATATATTTGACGTTCAGCATAGTGCATCTGTTGCATGGTTTCCATATTCATGCTGTTCTCAGAGGAGAATCATTTTCTTTGTGCTGTAAGATCTATACCCCCACGCCTCCCTCATTTCTCCACATTCACTTGCTCCCATATGTATTAATTTTTTCAGTGGGTTTTCTTCCTGGTTTCCTATACCCATAGAGTAGTAATGATTTGTTCTATGAAGCCTTGCAGTAGGTGGATAAACATTACTGGCCTCATTTCATGCATGGAGAATCTGAGACAGGAGGGTTATGCGCAGACTGCCATCACAGAGAGGAGGGGTTGTAAGCCCCAGTTTTGACACACAGGAATTTCTCTGTTGCCTCACAGGTGTGTACACTGTGCTCCCACACACACTCTTGACCTTCTCAAAACTGAAGGATGGCATGACCTTTTAGGAAAAATAAGCCCAAACCTAACAGGGGCTGTGTGAACCATGGCCACAGTGGTTGTTATTTACGGCAGAAAAACGTGTGTGCTCAGCTTTGGATGTGCATAAATTTGTTTTCTTCATCCTGATGCACTTTGATTGTACACACATACATGTTTGTGGGTTGAGGTATTCATGTGTGGCAGGATGTCCCAGACAGGAAATTTGCTGAGATTTAATCCCTGAAGAGCCATAGCTGGAAGAACACAGGACTAGACCGCATTGCAGAACAACTTAAAAACGAGACGCACAGAGGGGGCCTGTGGCTGTAGAAAATAGCGCAGAGGGTGGATGTGATTTCTTGGCACTGCTGCAACAAGGCAGCCTGACCTCACGGCACCTCTGTAACCCTTTGCTTACTCAGGGATATCCAACACTGCCTTGGCTGCGTATTTGAGCACAGTCATTAAACAGTAAGGAAGCTGGTGGCAGCTAAACCACCTGTCACATGTGAGGAAGGTTTTGCTTGCTCTTTCAAATGTCAAAACCAGGTCAGAACTGTAAGACAGCAGAATCGGATGAGGAGAAATCCTCAGGGAAGCAGCTAATGTAATTGGCATAGCTGGGAGCTGGTGAGGCAGAATGGGCAGCAGTCCTCCCTCACCTCAGCATGGCCCCACAGTTTGCCAAGGGTTATTTCAGGGCAGAGAAACAGACAGAGATGATTCCCTAGCCTCCTTACGACTTTCTTTCCCCCTCAGTGTTTCTAGAAACGTTCTCCCCTAAGGCTGCATATGATTGACAAGCTAATAAAGGGCATTTAAGGATACAGAGATATATACACCAAACTCCTTCCTGAAAAACATACAAATCTATGCAGAGGAAGGCAACATCTCAGTGTTAAATTTCCTGACCTCCAGCAGTCCTTGGCTGTAGGGCTTCTTCTTGAGCCAGAAGTGCTTAGTAACCCTTTCTGCAATTTTTTAAATTGCTTTTGCAATAATCTAAATTTTTGGCATCCACAGCATCCTTGAGCAATAATTTCATGAGGTAAATGCACAGATATTAGAAGGAGCCTTCTTTTGACCCTTCTGAACTTGTCACCTCATCATTTTCTTGATGTTCCCATATTTCCTGTCTGCTGATAGATGGTGAATAGTTGGTCTCTTTTAATTTTCTCAGTTCTGCTGCTGATTTCAAAGATTGCCATCACACCCACCACCCCAGATATCTCTTTTTAAAGTTGGCGTATCCTATTCCAGAGTGATATTTTGATATTTTACTCCTTGCCTCTCTTGGTACTGGTCCCACTTTTATTATACATTTTTGACACTGGAAAGCCAAGGCCTGCACACAGCACTTGACATTTGGGCATACAACAATTATATACAAAACGTGTGTGTGTGTGTGTGTGTGTGTGTGTGTGTGTATTTACTCTGTGTGCATGTATACAGACATATGCCAAGGATGTTTCTGGTTTTATTTTCTATTTCCTTCTTACAATTTCATTAACAGCTTAGACTTGTGATCAGCACTGAGAGAATGCTCTTATGTTTTCACAGAAGTATCTATTATCACTTCAGGCAACTCTGCCCTGAATTGTATTCATTAGCTATACTGCTTTTTTTATGTAAAGCTCCTGAAGAAATACATGAGATGGGCTCGTTCTTCCATTTTTCCCCTCTACCTACAGTATCACAGCTGTGGAGAGAGACTTCCATGTGCCCACTGACCCAGTGAAGGAATCAGTGAAGAACACCCTGGTTCATCCTGTGTGAAAGTACTAACAAATAATATAGTTGGGTTTTTTTAATAAATACAGAAATTGTGCAGCCAAGTGTCTGTGTAGAATGGGACATACTGAGCTCCATAAGGATTTGAGCATCAGACAGACCTCTAAATCCACATTAATACAGGTTATGGTCCATCCTATATTTGCAACACTCACAGGGGAACGGTAGGGCCCAGCCCCCTTTTCAGTGAGCATTTGTTCTTCAGAGGACGATGGAAACCTCCTACATCAGGAAATCTGAAAAACAAGATAAGCAAACATCTCCCCAGAGAAGTGCATGTCTAACTAATCCCCCTAATGAAAGAAGACTGGCTGACTGAATTCTCAAGGTCCTTTTCTACCCCTATCTTGAACTGCCTCAGATTATCAACCATCTCACAGATAGATAAACAGATCGGTCCCTATTTCCCCAGAGCATATTTGTGGATAGAATCTGCAAACACCTTCTTCTCTTCTCCTTCTCTGAAACTCCCCATTTTTGAATAGCTCCTACCGTGCTGCCATACCTTTCTGAAACAGCAGAGCAATTCAAAATCATTCAGAAGCTGGGAGATACCTCCTAAGTGTCCAACATATCCTTTGTCACCTGGGGACCTTTTTGATTTTCGCAGAAGGGAGGAATGTAGTGGACACAACATTCTTATCAGAAAATAATAAATACCTGTCTTGAGATCTTTGAAAATGACAGCAGCTTTGTATTTCCAGCTGACATGTGTTATTACCTCAAGTTACTGGATTGTCATTTGGGAAGCTGTTTTCCAAAATGGAATCTTTTACTCCCGTTGCCTGCTGTCCCCTACAGTATTTTAAAGTGAAGCTTTGAGAGACCGAAAAGTTCATCTACCCATTTCCTTATAATGGATATTAAATCCTGCCATTTTCCTGGAGCTTCTGAAGCAAAGTTTGCTTTCTAAATGTAACTGTGTTACCCGCTGGTAGTGCCAAATTCTAGGGATAATACCATTAACATACTGAGTGCTCTGATGATTATTTCCCTATTGACAAGACTGAGAGCTCACACTGTGTAACAATGACCTAAAAAACACACAGGAAGGGACTAAAATGGCAGAACTCAATTTCAAGCGTCATAAGATTTCTGAAGCAAACGCCATTTGGGAAAATGGCAACTGAGTGAGTTTAGCATGGCAGGATTAGCCCCTGTAATGGATAAGAACTCAACAGACCCCAGCTCATCACCAGTGGATGCCAATTATCCGGCGTGAGTGGTATCTGCGTGCACGTCCAGCTGGCCGGGAGCCCAGAGCGGCTGCATCAGTTACAGGCCCAAGATCGAATTTTACTTGCGCTGGTCCTGGGGCATTTCAGGTGACATGGGAACGGTACCAACAGCAGTGGAAAAAGCTCTGGCCTCCTACCAAGGTGAGCAGAGCCCTGCTTGCCATCACCGGCTCCTGTCCCGCCATCTAGCGGGGTGTCTCCACACGGCACAGGCGTTCGGGAAGCCTTAAGTCCGGCACGAAAATAGAGAGCTCGTGGGAGGACGCCTGAGTTTTCTCAGCGGGGATCGCTAAGTTAACTGAGGATGTCTTCAAGGTGAAGAACTGAATAGAGACCTTAGCCTTAGAAGCACTGGCTAACTTGGAAGTGGTGCCTGTGGCCAGAAGTTGTAACCTTGGCTCACGCTGCAGTAAAAGCCGTTCCACGGATGGAGCAGTGAGCCGCCCTGCTGGGACTCTTCCCCAGAAGAGCCCTGTTGGTGCTCAGGCCCGTCCCTCACTCCCCACCTGTGCTGTGCTGCAGCCACGCAGTCAGGCCCCGTGTCTGGCTCATCCCACACCGCTGGCCCGGCTGGGGCACCCTGGGACTGAGCCCTTGCTGGGGAGGACAATTCCCCTGCCTGCAGTTCCAGCTCTCCTTCCCTTATGTAGCCGGCCCGGCTGCTCCATGAGAAGTCAGCTTGAGCTCTCTTAACAAAGGGATCTGGTCGTGACCTATCTCTTCTGTGGAGGTTAAATAGGATAAATTCCATTCCCATTCTTTGCAAGACAATTGAACAGGCCAGGCATGCACTGATAATTTTTTTTTCATGAATGACTTTATAAAACCTCCACTCTGCTGTAAGAGTGGATCTCTCTGCAGAGAGACATCCAGGTTTACTGCCCACTGACTAAGGAGAGTCCCAGCGAACACGAGAAATTAGTTCCCTGCTCACCTTTGCCTTAGTTCGGCATGGAAGGAGCCCTTTCTGCAGCATACCTGTAACCTGAGTCAAAGGACTGTACCACATTATACATAAATAGGACTAAAATAAGGACTCACTAGGATTAAAGCTCTGGGCACTGCAGCACTTGAATGCTTCACCTTCTCTGTACATGTAATTTCCATGCAGACCCATCTTACCATGCAGGGCAACATTCCTCCCTCATCACATTCCTTTTCCAAACCCTCTTGTTTATTCTGAATAGGGATTTGAGGATATTATTTTTGTCCTAATTGTGTAACCTCTCTAAACAGGTATAAATGACAGCAAATAGCTCACCTAAGAATCACTTGGTGATGAATAGGGTTAAAAAGACCTAGAGGCAGCCTGTCCCTTTGCTGTGGGGCAGAACCAGCCTTTATCTGTGTCAATAGTAACAGATCTAACATGCTTTCTGATCTCCCATGAGCAGATTTCTAGATTATTCTCAAAAACCTGCTGGCACAGAGAACTAGGTAGACAGCCTATTCTTTGCTTCTCTCTTGGCTGTACTGGAAAGCATTTCCAATGGCTAATCTAAATATTTCTTCCTTGCAGAAAAACAAACTCATATTCCTTCTACTCATTCCCTCTGCTCTTGTGAACCCTTGCTGATCAGTCCATACCTTTTTCAAAGTGTGTTGCCAAAGTTGGAATCAGTGCTCTGGGAAATACCAGTACCACCAAACAGAGCTCAGCCCCTCTTACCTATGACAGCACAAGTTTCTTACACATAACATCACCACTTATCTACTCCAATATGATGTCGGCTTTTCTCAGAACAGGTGAAATAGACATTAGGAATTTTTTTCCACTGAAAGCCTGGTCAAGCATCAGAACAGGCAGCCCAGGAATGTAGTTTAGTCACCATCCCTGGAAGTATTTAAAAGACAAGTAGATGTGGCGCTCAGGGACATGGTTTAGTGGTGGACTTGACAGTGCTGGGTTAACGATTGGACTCAATGATCTCAGAGGCCTTTTTCAAATTAAATATTTATATGACTCTATGATTCTGTTTCAGCTTTGGATCCACCAGTATCCCAGAACTTTTCCGTAGAACTGCTGCCCAGTTCTCTGTCCTGTGTCCTTGGCTGATCATTTCTGCTCTGCACTCATGAGCATGACATCAGAGCACCCATATGGAGCACATCATCACCTCAGCATTCCCTGGCATTTGCCAGCAGCGGAAGCCTACAACAGAGCAGAGGACCAGGGCCAGGATAAGGCAGCACTTCCCCTATGCACTCTTTCAGTTTCTAGTAATGTGAGGCTCAGAGCTTGTTTGAATGTTATGCTGCATCTTTGTGTTCAAAAGCCTTTGGTAAGTTTTCCTTCTAGTAAATGTTTAACTGCTCATTGACCTGCTGGCCTTGTCTAAATGCCTTTTAACAATTCAGGCCACTTGTCCAATGTGTCAAGATCACTGTTTAATTCCAGTCTTAATCTCCAATACACTTGTGGTCCTTCCCAATGTAATGTTACTGCCACTTTAATGAATGCACTCTCTATTCCATCATTCAGCACATCTGTGGGACACACTGGCAGCAGACTCAAGGGTCAGGTGCAGTCCTTTCAGTCACATGGATGTTTATAACGTTAGTAAGTATAAAATTGCAGGTGGGCAACACCTTGCTTCGTAGTTCTTAACTTGGGAATCGCAGTCCTGTTTTTCCTAAAAGTGCAGCAGTTGCAGTGCCGGCTCACACTCCCCAGGGCAGGATTTGAGCTGGCCTGGTGCAAGCAGTGCCACAGATAAAAGGGGTTTGTGACTGCGCAGTGACCTCTGTGTCTGTTCGCAGAAGTGCAGCAGCCAGCGAGAGAAATCGAGCATTCAGGGTCCCGGCTGCAGCGAGAGGAGCTGTAAATACTGAAAATGCCAGACTAAGAACACTTGCATTTGTTCTGAGTGCAAGAGGAGCTGTTGCTCAACCAAAGACCTTCCTTATATTCTAAAAAAGTGATGCCTTTGTCTGGGATACCTTCATCTATCTAGTCCAGTCTAACATGGTCTATCATTTGTGAATAGATCTGAGCTGATAAGCTACACTAATGATCAAAGCTCAACTCTTTCAAATGCTAATCTTGGGATCTGGGATTCTGGCCTAGTACACTGCCAATGTAAATCTAAATTATGAATTTTGCCTCAAGATCCAAAACAGTAGAAGGATTGCCAAGCATTGGAAGACTGACTATATTCATAACATAAGCTCACCTGAAAGAATAAAACTGATGGTCTGGCTTTGTAAGATCAATTCCCAATTGATAAGAATGGCTTACAAATAGTGATCAAATCTTTATTCCCTGGAAATGCCCTGGGGAAAGAACTTGAAGGAAACAGGTTAAAAGCTGCAGTTTCCATCTTTGTGTGTTGAAAGAGGGGCTACAAAGTCACAGCTCTTTGTTTCAGTCCTAAATTCCAAACAGATTTGTGCAGACATGAGCTGATCGTATGCATCCTCTCTCCCTTTGTGATGGGAGATGCACTGGGGAAGGGGGCACTGGACACAGACTTTCCTGCCAGCCTCTCTGTAGTGCCAGGGCTTGCTCAGTCCTTTAATCTTCATTTTTCCAGCTTCTTTCCACGAGAGGTGTGTGTTTGTGTGTGTGTGTATGTATGTATATATATATACACTTAGGATCCTCTCCCCCACACCCAGCAAATGATGTAAAACATCACCACCATTACGTGACTTTCACAGCCTTTTACAAAGTTTAGAAGAAAATACTGGTGCCATCCCTTATGTCATAGCCCAGTATCACCTCTCTTCCTGCAGTCTCACCTCTGCTTTATTTCCACTGATTGCACTCTGCAAGAAACTAAACTGAAGGCAAGATCTCCTCCCTTTTCTTACAGCTCAGTGGGAGTTGCCACAATGGGCTGAAAATGTACTGTTGATTTAGGGAAAGAATGGCGTAGTATCAGCTGTCATCTGGCACTTTAATCCAAGACACAATTAGTTGAGCACAGCCATATCCTGATGCTAATGCTTGATGGAAGTAATACTGCAGTAATTCACAACTGTCTAAGGTGTGGCTTTCCATGAGAAAGGCTTCTCCTCAGACTCTGCAGACACCTGCCTAGAAAATCTTCCTCAGATACTATTAGAAGCCTCACCTATAGACCCACAGGATTTCGCTCAGTCCTTGGGGATTTACACAATACCAAAAGGGAGGTGCGCCATCAGGAAAACCTGTCACATCATTTTGGTTGTCAGTCGGCAACTTAAAAGGTGGAGGGAGGGAGGGATCATATTTTTAACATATCACTCTGAAATGTGAATCCAGCTCTGTCTGGATGTGAGAAGTGCTTGAAGAGGCTGCCTGGACAGAAAGCAGATGAGGAACACCAAAGTTTTCACAAATATCACTGGTTTCTGAAAAAAAAGAAAAAAAGCATTTTCAAGTCTGTTTCACAAAGTATCAGCACATGACATAATTCTCTGTTTATATGGGATCATAGGATAATTTCAGCACTGATACCTCAGTGAAACCAATTAAAACACTGTTAACTTCAGCTTGATACTGATTTAACTTAACTCCACATCAAACTGGTGTTCACACTGGAGCTTTGACCCATTTAACAGATGCATTTTTAAATGACATCTCACATTATATGCCTGCAACTCTTAATACAGACCTACAGGCAAGGCAAAGCAACCTGAAGGTCCATCTACCTTCACACTGTGCTAACAGCTTTCTACCCTGACTTCAGCAAATTGAGTCAACTGATGAATTTGTAAGAGGTTTCCAGACTACTTCAGAAATATCCATTTTTCTAGAACAGTCTCTTGAAAATAAAACCAAATTGAAGCACACCTACTAACTTGATGTTTTTAGCTGCATATTACACCATGTAGAAGGAGACAAATGTTCTCCTGTCACTCAACACACTGCTAAAGATGTAAGTTGCTCTTTTTCCACTGTGGTTTGTAAAAAGGGGCTATCTTTTATCAGGCCAGCTGCCACTTAGAAAAAAAAAACACAGGATAAGCTTTTGGGTAGAAGCCCCTTCTTCAGGTCTGAAATAGCAGCAGTAGTCTTGAAGGTGAAAGCCAGCAGAGAATGACTTAAAAATTTAATTAGATTATGTAAGCAGCTAGACCATCTGAAAAAAAAAAAAAAGAAAAAGGGCACTGATATCTAGAGCAAAGGAAGGAAGAGCAGGGGAGGAGGAGATAAAAAAGAAGCTCCACTGGCACACACAAAGAAAGCAATGAGCAATTTGCTGCCTAAGGAAGGTGAGGGACAGGGAATTGTGTCCTGAGCCCTGATGTCTCTGCCAAGTCCAGGATCATTAGCAGCATTAAGTGTTTCAGGTCCCTTGATGTCTTTTGAAGGTATTTTATCAATGTCTCCTAAGAATCAGAGTTCAAGTGAGGTCTAGATTTGTTTCAGTTGTGACAGGCTGCTGCAGAAAAGTGTGTCCAAAGGGGGAAAAAGAGGTCTAAGCATAAATGTCCTTCTGTGTTTCATCTTGACCCTGACTACTGGGCTAAATCTCACTTATCCTTAGAAAAATAAGAAAAATATACCTGCTCCAGTCAGCCCTTTTGCAAGTGCATAAGCAGTGTCTCTGAACATGCCCAACTCAATGTCCCTGAGGGACTAATAACAGGAAGAGTCCAACAGCTTCCTAATTATTTCCCTATAAATGTTTTGAAAACATCGCTTATTTGGAGGAGGTGCAGGACCCAGTAGAGCAAATGTATGTCCGTGTACAGCCGGTAGGGCACATGACTTTCTGTGTCACCGTGTCACTGCCCTTGCAAGGCCCAGAGCCCTTCAGCAGCATGTGGGGATCACGGCGAGGAGGCAGCAGCTGGAAGTGGCCAGGACAGCTCACACAGACACACACCTGCCAGGCTCCCACGGAGGGGACACCCTGGCTGTGGTGGGACACGGGTAGGTAGCAGTGCTTCCCCGGGCTGCTTGGGAAAATCTGGGAGCACTTCTCCTTGGAAAGTCAGTGTGTGGGTTTAGGAGGCTGCCTATGCTAAAGGGGAGGAGACTAGTTTGGAAAATGTGGGTGCAAAGATGCTTCCCTAATACAACACAAGGAAAGGAGAGTGGATATACATAATTGCCTCCCTGAAAAAAAATTGAGGAAAAAGAAAGGATGCATAGATAGATGTGCCCAAAAGTTGTACCGTCTTGCACCAACTGTCAAAAAGAAAGTAAGAATGTGATGGTCCCAGCTCGGTGACTCTGAGTAGTGAGAAAAGGGCCAGTGATCACACATCCCAGACAACTCAGAAGAAGTTAGACAAAAAGAAAAGTGTTACTGAGAGCTTAAAAGATTAGAAGAAAGAGGAAAATTGGTGCTGATACCCATGAAATGCAACCAGGGGTGGTGAGGGAGAGGCACCAGCTCTGCTCTGGCATGGGGCAGGACTGGTTGCTCTCCAGAGGTCCCTGCCACCCCTGACTCCCTCTGACCCTGGGAGGATGAAACCCTGCTCCCCCCTTTGCAAGCTGAATCTGAGCAGTGCCCTGGCAGCCGGGAGGGCCAGCCCTGTCCTGGGGTGCATCAGGCACAGCATGGCCAGCTGGGCAAGGGAGGGGATTGTCCCTCTCTGCTCTGAGTTGGGGCAGCCTCAGCTCGAGTGCTGGGGACAGTTTGGGTGCCACAATGCAAGAAAGACGTTAAACTGTTAGGGAGCGTCCAAAGGAGGGCCACGAGGATGGTGAAGGGCCTGGAGGGGAAGCCGTACGAGTTCGCTTGGCGTGTTCATCCCGGCGGAGACCGAGGGCAGGCCCCTGCGCAGCGCCAGCTCCGCGCCTCTGGCCGCAGCGCCGCCGACC